>JAVANC010000026.1:1993555-1999093 GCA_033319125.1 Parnassius glacialis
TGGTAAGTGTAGAGAACCGGAGATCTTTTTTACTGGAAACAAAGCATTCCATCTTAGCCCTCACGGGTGACAACGAATCTGCATTTTAATTTGTAATCGAGATGTATAGACATAGTCCGTAGGGGCTATTAACCATTTAACGTCAGATGGACTGTGTGCTCGTTTGTCTCCCTTATCCTATAAAAAAGGCAAGTTTTGTAAGTTAAAGTCGTTAAAAAATAAAAAATAAAAATATTTATTTTATTTAAATAATTTTAGGTATTTTTTTTTAATATTTTGATACGCGAAATTTAGTTAACTACGTTCGTAAAAGAAAAGGACGACACACTGGATGTGTAGATATGAACAATTTCGAGTCACGAACACCCCATAACTCCAAAACTATTAAGCCCCAAAACATTTAAATTTGCATACATGATAAGGTCCTCGTGAGTAACCAAAACCCAAATTAAGGTCTGACAAGTGCCATTTATATTTCTACTCATTTATCAAAAACCTAAGCCTCTTCTAAATTTCTTAGTAGTTTGACATTTTAGGTCAATAATTAATAGGAATTTATTTTTAGCTATATTAAAATATCAATGTTTAAAGACAGAAGTTTATTTTGGTCTTCTTTTCATTATATAAAAATATTTATTGCTATTTTTAAAAGAAAAACCACAGAATTTAACTCATTCAAATTGAGTTATAAAATCTGAAATCATTAAGATCACTCATTTCTAAAACTTCCATTTTAGTTATTGCTACTTTCCATTTTGCTTTCTTATTAATATATTTCATATTTTTCTCATTTCCACTAATTTGAATATATTTTATTCATAGTGACCGTGCTGCAAAATAAGATTTATGTGATTTCACTTAATAATTACACTTAAAAGTTATTGTGAAGATGTGAAAGAAGCGAGAGAAGAGTGCCATATTGGAAGTCCGTAGTCTCTGCCTACCCCTCTGGGTGACAGGCGTGAGGATTTATTAACGTATTGTGACGCCTCATAATTATTATTAATAAATAATAATTAAATTCAATGTAAAGGCATTTAGAAATGTCTTAGAACATATATTTTAAACAATTAAAATGTTTAAAATTAAGTATAAAGTTCAAATATGTTCATTGGGAATATTGAATATTATAGTATAGTTAACGCATAAATTGTCTCTAAAAAATCTCTAAATTTATTAAAATCTTGTTTAAGATATTCAAAATTTATTAAATTATATAAATACAAGTCGATTATATTACAATAATAAGGATAAATAACATTTGTAATATAATAGACAAAATGGATAAAAAATTTCTAAGTTGGAGAAGGTGTTCTTGTATTAGTCGGAAAATTTCTAAGTTGATGAAAGTGTTCTTGTAATGGTCTCCATAATAAGGGGCGTTGCCGGAGACACATACCCAAAGTTATACATATATATGGGGTGGTCGGCTGACCGACTGCTAGTACTAGTGTTGCACAATGACTAGTCCTATATTAGGGACTTATGATAGTAAGGTCTAACGAACCAAAGCATTAATATAGAAGGTCTTTATGATGCATAAGCATTATGATAGCAGAGTTATGACTTGAAGTCCCATATGAATAAGACATACAATAGTATGGTCTATGAAATAAAGCAAATATGTTGAAGGTCTCAAATATGTAAAAGCATTATATTGAAAGAATTGGGACTTGAAAAGGATTATTATAGTGGCGTGTAGATTGTTTCACAGCATCCGAGACCGAGGTAAACTTGGACTCGCTAACCGATGTGTCTTAGACATATCATCTTAGTGCCGGTGGTAAGCGGGTTTGTTGTAGCAATGCGACTTGCCCGTGGACATCGCACACCTCTACCGTTTGTGGGCGGCGTCTTAGCGCATAACGTTATGATACGTCGGCTATCTTTCGGGTTAGGGTGAGTGTGTTTGGTAGTACTTTTAAGTGCAGCAAGCATACTCAACTTCATGTCTTAGTGCAATAGCGCTATGATACGTGGAGTTTTGGCTACTGACGTCTTAGTACCGTGCTACTATGATACGTTGGTGGTATTTTTAGTTAACAACATTATCAATTTTGTTACCAAAGTCGATAGGGATCATGTGGGTGTGTTGTGAGGGGGCGCCATCCGTATGATAGTTGCATTGATGCTTATTGCTACTTGCAGTATTGCATCTTGTGATGGATCTGCGGGTGTGCTGCACCTGATTCGAAGCATCTTGTGGTTCTGGTCGATGGAGGTATGCGGGTGGTGATGTCTACTGGGACTATATGGGGGACCTTGGGATAGTGTAAGCCTGACGATAGTCGTATTGATGCTTGTTGCAATCTGCAGCATTGCGTCTCTGCGATGGTTGTTTGGCGGGTCGCTCTTCTCAATGGCGCTCTCTGCATCTTGGTTTGATTCACAACCCAAGTAGCTTTGCCCAAGTCGGGTCCCTTCATAGCGGGCTGCAGGCTGTCTGCCCTCCATGATGTTTTATATAACAACATATTAATATATATCTATAAAGTTCCCACCTTTGAAAGATTGAAGGCAACTTGTTGGTGGGTGAGACAAACATGATCGAAAAATGCATTTACTCAACGTCAGTGACACAAACCCTTTCTGATGGCGAATTATTACTAATATCTTATAACTGCCTATTGGCTATATCTGCCATTGTATTGGTTGGTGGAGCATATGTGTCGACCTCATGCGGGTGGTAGCTGGAGGGAGAATCTGAGGAGGCTTTCAAGGCTGCGGCCGAAAGCCGCGCAACGTGGGACCCCATTCCCTTGAGGTGAGCGGTAGACTCATGACACGCTCTGCGGCCAATTGGCCGTGCTGACCATGCAATTGGTGGTGATGCCTTACACTTACATCACGTCTGCAGGAACGGCGGTCTGGCAGGTGGTGGCGCTCTCGGACGGCTTTTTATGGCCAGTGTGCCTATTGTTGCCTAACCCGTGTGACGTACATTCACTGTGGCTGGATTTGATCGTATCCTGTATGGCGTTTACACGCATTGACATGCGCGACTTCGGTCGATGTTTGTGCTTACGCACTATCAAGGGGCCAAGTCCTCTTTTACTGGTTCGCCAGTTATTTTGCTGTGGACTACGGTCCAGTTCCCAAATTTGCGTACCCTTCGGGGGGGAGCGCATTAAAATGGTTGGCGCTCACCGTGCGCGGCGTGTGCGGAGCAGTGTACCTCCTCCACATTTTTTTTAATGTGGAAGAGCGAAGCCCTTGTATCTGGTATTTGATATAAATATTGTGAGCCTTTTCCAAGTGGGAAGGGATTAATTAATAAGGAATTGACTGTTGTGAACCTGATACAAGTGAAATAAGGACAATTTATTGTTCTTAACTTTTATTTGAGCTCTGTCTTCGTGAACGGGGTTCTTTAGCTTATAAGACACTACCAACAGCTTTCGATTGCTCTCGCAAATATTCATTCTTCCAAGATACACCTAAAAGAACTAAGTTACTATACAAACACAACGTAAATAAGGGTCATAACTAAGACGATCACGCCATAAATTTATTATACGGCCTATATTTGAACCTTTAGAAAGATCAATGTATGATTAATATACTGGTCACGTAAGTTAGATATACTTGTATAACTTATAGAAATAGATTCTAAGGAAATAAAGGTATAAATATATATAGAAAGAGTGAAGAGATGGTTGAAGAGGGGGGGGGGTCGTTACAATTTGGTGCCGTGAACAGGATAGAGGTTAAATTTTAAATAGGGGGCCGAGAATATAAAATTATGAGGTAGGCTATATGCCTACCATTTGTTGTCCGTGAAATGGAGAGGTGTCTTGGAGAGTGTTGTTTGCTGGGGGTGGTTGAGAGTCTGGGGGTGGGGTTTAAATATTAAAATTGAGTATTAATATAGAAGGTGTATGCATAGTTGAGCAAGATAATATTTTAAAGTGAAATAAGTGGAAAGACTCAATTAAACTAAGTGAAGGACACAAAAAGTGAAAAAAAAAAAATTTTAAAGTGAGATAAGTGGAAAGACTCAATTAAACTAAGTGAAGGACACAAAAAGTGTAAAAAAAATTATAAAAAATGGCTAAAAACAAGAAAAATTCAAACTCAATTAAGGCTAAGCCTAAAAATGAAATGAAAACGCTTCAGAAATTAATTAAGAATGCAGTGAAAACCTTTGAGGTTAAAATAAGGGATCTAGAGGAAAAATTTATTAACCAGGCCCTTTTTACTGGAAAAGAGGCATTCCATCTTAGTCCTCAAGGGTGACAACGCATCTGCATTTTAATTCGCAAACGAGGATAGATGTAGATGTCTATGGGCCGCAGCAACCACTTACCATCAGGTGGACTGTGTGCTCGTTTGTCACCCTTATTCTAATAAAAAAAAAAAAACCAAATGAAAGATCACCAATTAAAATAAATCAAGGAGAGGTGTCCGGGGCGAGCACCTCTTATGTAAATGATCCTAGACAAAATATTGTATATAATGTACATAATGTCACAATAGAAAAGCCGAAATTTGGAAATGGAAATACCCATCCAGTAACATTTTTGGAAGATCTCACCAATTATTTAAAGAAAGTTCCATCTAATGGTCTCGAAATATCAATAGCACAAGAGTGCTTAGTAGGTGAAGCCAAGTATTGGGCTCGCATTAATAATGTGCGTTGGACAACTTTTGATGATTTTAAAGCTGACTTTCTAAGAGTATTTTGGGGTGAAGAAGAACAAAATAAAGTGAAGAGATTCCTTGTGCAAAATAAATGGAATAGAAGTACACACCCCACCATGGTTAGTTATTTTCTTTATGTTATTGAAAAGGCACAAACATTATCATATCCGATACCTGAAAAACAATTAGTAACTGATGACATCAGATATTATCCTAAAACTGTGCAGCAATTATGGAGAATAGCTAAAATTGAGACAATAATAGACACGAAAGATTTCTTAAGAAACTTGGATGACCTCGATAAACAAGATGAGGGTCGTGAAACTTACTATAATGAGAAAAAGAGAAAATTTAAAAATAATACTGAGCAAAAATATAAAGAAATACAACAATCATACAAAACATGGCGTAAACTAGAAGAGGGAAAAAAAAAGGTTAATGAAGTACATGAAATACAGTTCACCAATGACCAATCTGATGTTACGGCCCCTGAGCCAAATTTAGAGTCGTAGTAGAGGTCGAACTAGTTCCCGATTCGATCCTTTACAATGCAAAAGGGAACAAAGCATTAAATATGTTATTAAAGCTGGGTTGGCGACCTGGTCAAACACTGGGTAAAAATAATAGAGGGTTGCGAAAACCTATCGCTTTAAAAGCAAATTTTAACAGAGAAGGCCTTGGTTATAATGACAATGTAAATAGTATATTAAACACTAAAAGCCAGGTCGGACTTGCTCTTAATGGAGTCATTCGTGCAAACCGTCTTCGAGGAAGACGAAGATAAATACCAAAGGGAATTAATAGGGAATATGAGATCTGAAATTAAAGTTTCAATATTTGACAAAGAAATAGACGCGCTTCTCGACACTGGGAGTGATGTTACATGCATTTCAGAAA
>JAVANC010000026.1:1999193-2045164 GCA_033319125.1 Parnassius glacialis
GTTGTTATTTCACACTAGTGAGCTGAGCGTGGTCCTATTCCGGTTGACCCAACTCATTCGGTTGTAGCAAAAATAATATAGCTGTAGTGTGGCTTCACCACGTAACGAAAAATGTTTCTTGCAGAAACAGTTTCTCATAATTTACGCTTGGTAGGTAGATTGGTGAGTGTATAGCTAATACCCTCACATTGACGTTACTGTTTTCATCTCCAGTGTGTTAAACTTGAGTTGAGTTAAGAGCTTTCGGATGATTTCTACCATCGGTTAGTCTTTAGATGCAGACTTTAGATTTCGATTGATAGTAAGTGGCTTCTGCGGGTCAACTACCCACAGTCAGCTTAATAATAATAAAAAATAAAACAAAGAAGGCTAGGGTTTCGGTCTCACCTTGCACCATATACCCTTCAGATTGGAACAAAAACAGTACAGTACAATACTGCTGCTTGGCGACAGAAGAAGTTAAGAGTGTGGTACTTATCCAGGTGAACTCCAAAACAGAAAATGAGTTGAATCAACGAGTGAAATTACCTCACCTGCGTAGCTTAAGCTCTTAGGTTACGTTATTACCGTGTCATATATTACTTTAGGCGCTTTACTTCAGGCTCGAAAATTAAATTCTTGGCAGAAATCTTTGGGTAATATTTCTGAGAGTGTTTTAATAATGAGTTTTGATTTATTGAAACAGGAAAATGGAATTACGAGATTAAAAAAACTTCTTTAAAAAAATATGCCTTTTAATGTTAAAATGAAGCTTTAATTTATTTCTAACACTCCTTAATTTATTTTTGTTTGTTAAATCGGTTTTTACTTTTGTGGAGGGAAAATTTCTTTTGGTGGGTTCTTTGTGAACTTTGAACCTAAGTGAACCATCACACTAGGTTCGGTGACGCTGAATCGAGTTTACTTGGCTGCAGTCGTCATCATTGAGATTTTTGTCTGATAAGGAGTGCATCGTTTCAATAATTACGTGTTTATTATTACGTATTATAATGATAGAAAAATAAAACAAAAACTAAAGAAAAAACAGCACACCCAATTTTTTGTAGACACACTTCATGTATCTTGTACTATCTTTGTGTATTCATTAAATTTAGTTTTCAATCCAATTATTTATATCTATAATTTCTAATTTTAGTATAATTATTGTATTAAGAATTTTGTTGTGAACTGTACGCCCTTATGTACTAGCAGCCGTGTTATATATTGTTTAGCTTATGTATACAATCGTCCGGCCGCTCTTTCGGCTGCGCCCGCGCTGGCAGTCAGTTCAGAGTTCCCACAGCGAATGCAACTCTGATTTTGTTAGCCCTGTTTCGCGCTTGTATACTTACTTTTTAGATGTAAATATATTTTAATTTTAATTCCCGTAATTTTTGTATTGTAACTTTACGTCTCAAACTGTTCACAACTAATATTATTTATTTTGATTTAATATATGTGCATATTTGAACTTTTATTAAACATCCGATAGGTTCACGACTTATAATTGGTGACCCAGCGACGATGTAAAATCATGTTGAACGATAACAAAATGCGCGCAACCGTTATCGGGCGAACATTCTAGAAAGATCCAGACCCGTACATTTCCGCGAACACAAGTACGGACGAGGGAAGCGTGTGCAAATTCGGAATAAAAATGCCACCATTTTGGCCAGAAGAACTGGCGCTATGGTTGTCTCAAATAGAAGGTCAGTATGCGATTTCGGGTATTACAACTGATGCAAAGAAATTCTTTCATGTAATCGCACAGCTTGACCATCAGTATGCAACGCAAGTGAAATATATTATAACATCTCCGCCAGCTAAAGATAAGTATGCGAAGTTGACGGCTGAGCTTATTAAGAGACTATCTCCATCTCAAGAGAAAAAATAAAGCAGCTTCCTATGCATGAAGAATTCGGAGACCGTAAGCCATCAAAATTTTTGAGGCATTTACAGACGCTAGCCGGGCCGGCTATTATCTGATAGTTTTTTTGCGTACCTTGTGGTTCAGTCGCCTGCCACATAATATACAGACGGTAATTGCTTCGCAAGCGGACATGTCATTAGAAACCGTTGCAAATTAAGCGGACAAAGTTTATCAAATAGCACCATTGATCCACGTGGCGGCGAGCACGAGCACTCAAGGCATTTTCAGCGAAATGGCAAAGCAAATAGCGGAACTTACGCGAGAGTTAGCATCATAAAAAATGCAGGTACATACTTAACGTAATTTTAATAGGTCAAAAACACGTGACAAAAATAGTAACCGTAGTCGCAGTAGGTCTAGCACTAGACAACGCAACAATTATATCTTCTGGTATCACAACCGGTTTGGTAGCCGTGCAACAAGATATACTGTACCGTGCAAATTTACGGCATCTTCGGAATACGCTACGGGCAGCCGGAATTTGCGGCTAACGACTGCCCTGACAGACCAGCTAGCATATTTGTCACCGGCTGTATTACTAAAGTGTCTTTTCTTGTTGGTACAGACTCTGATCTTTGCGTGTCCCCACGATCAGCGGTCAAGCAGACCCCTTCGAAGATACGAGTAGAATACTAGCTATATGCTGCAACCGGCATTCCGATAGCAACGTACGGGTACATCCGTCTGCAGCTCGATATTGGTCTACGCCGTGCCTATACCTGGAGATTTGTTGTCGCCAACGTTGCAAAGGCAATATTTGGTACTGATTTTGTCATTTGCTTGTAGATTTGAGGAACTATCGCTTGATCGACGGCCTCGTGAATATGTCTACAGTAGCAAGATCCGCGGCCCTAGCAAATGACATCGCATCATTTAAGGCTGTATCTGGGGACACTATTTACCACCAACTTATCCGTGGGTACCCTGATGTTACTCGCCCTGCTGGAACTCAACGTGTAATAAAGCACAGTACTGTGCACCATATCCGTACGACACTAGGTCCTCCTGTTACAAGCCGTCCTAGACGATTACCACCAGATCGACTAAAAATTGCCATGAAGGAGTTCGAGAATATGCTCACCCCACCACCTAATGGTACCGCTCGTAGGTCATCAGCTCTCCATCTCGCACACAAAAATGATAATGGTTGGAGAGCGTGTGGCGACTACCGCGCTCTTAACGCCTGTACCATTTCGGATAAATACCCTATCCGACACATTCAGGACTTCTCAAACGCTCTGGTTGGTACAACGGTGTATTCCAAAATTGACTTAGTTATAGCTTTTAATCAGATACTGGTAAATCCTGAAGATATACCTAAAACCGCGATCACTACACCATTGGGGTTATTTGAATTTTATTTCGTGACGTTTGGACTAAGATATGCACCCCAAACTTTCCAGCGGTTCGTTGATCAAAGACCTAAAGTTTGCATATGGATTCTTGGATAATATCCTTATCTTCTCTTGGAATGAATCTGAACAAATCCACCACCTCAGGCAGCTTTCTAAACGATTGACAGACTGCGACATGCTTGTCAATACAGCAAAGTGTTTATTTAGTAAGTCACATATACCTTGGACACAACGTATCAGCTGACGGTATTCGTCCTCGTCCAGACAAAGTTCAAGGGATACAGGACTATCCAATTTGAAAAACAGTGTAGAAATGCGGTGATTCTTGGGTATGTACAATTTTTATCGCCGTTTTGTACCCTGAGCAGCTGAAATGCAGGCGCCACTGAATATTGTCTTAACTGATCCTAAAACCAAGACATCACTGAGCATAGTGATAGTAGACTCAAGAAATGACCAAGGCATTTAATAATTGCAAGTTGAGCCTATCAAAGGCTACTATGCCCTCACATCCGGAGCCTGATGCCGACTTGGCTCTTTTTATTGATTCATCTGATACATCGATTGGCGCAGAATTTCAGCAACGATGTGGCTGCAAAATCTGGAAACCTCTGGCATTTTTCTCAAGACGTCTGATATCTGTGCAGAAGAAATATAGTCCGTACGGCCGTGAACTTCTAGCCATTTACAACTCTATCCGACATTTCAGACATATGGTCGAAGCTAGATCATTTACAATATTTACGGACCTCAAACCGCTTACATCTGTCTTCACATACAACTATGAGAAATGCTCACCGATACATTTCCCTTACTTCGACTACATCTCTCAATTCACTACAGATATTCGGTACATAAAAGTGTTGTTGGAGATGGTCTCTCTCTCGTATTGAGGAATTACCGAAGCTCATCTATTACCAAGCTCTTGCTCATTCTCAAGGTGTTGATCTTGAACTGCAAGAACTATTGGAAAAAGGTACCGCTCTAAAGCTCAGAAAGATAAAAACTCCCGACTGCAATACGGACGTATACTGTGACATTTCTACAGTGCACCCACGTCCATTAGTTACAGCCGCCTTCAGAAAACCAATTTTAACGCACTACATCGCTTGAGTCATCCAGGTTCCAAGGCAATGGTGAAATTAGTGACAGGAGATTTATCTGGCCAGGTGCAACAAAGAGAGGTTGCCATGGGCGTAATGGGCCAGACAATGCATAGATTGCCAGAAAGGCAAAGTTTAGCGGCATACCCAATCACCCATCTCTCCATTCTTAGTTCCCTCTGAACGCTTTTCCATGTCCATATGGCCATAGTAGGGCCATTACCAATTTCTTGTCGTTACAGATACTGACTTATAGTCATCGATCACTTCAGTCGTTGACCTGAGGCATATTCCTTGGCTGACATAAGACCTGTGCCCGTGCCTTCATCGCTGGAACGGTATCCTGCTTCGGCTATCCTCGAAAAATCACCACCGACAGAGGCAGACAATTCGAATGTGAGCTGTTCCGCACCTTGTTCACCATTCTTGGTATGCAACATCATCCTCCAATAGCCCACCATACTGCCTGCAATGGTATGGTGGAACGTCTCCACCGCCAATTGAAGGCAGCCATCATGTGCCATGATAACACCAGCTGGACGGTAGCTCTTACTAGGTACTGCTGGGCATCCGTAGTGCCTACAAAGAAGACATCAAGGCTTCGGCAGCAAAGTTAGTATACGGTGAGCCATTTCGCCTACCTATAGAATTTTTTACGTCTAACACTGCTATCACACTATATCTCCCTAGTTTCACGTCGCGACTCCGTCTTTACATGTCTAAGCTCACCCCAGAAAGTGCGAGTTAGCATAGCAAGAACCTTCTATAAAAGACCTTCTATATGCCCAAAGACCTGTCAACTGCGGAGTACGTTTTTTCGCAACGACGCTCTATGGCTTGAACCCCCGTTCAGCGGCCCATTTTAGGTACTGGAGCGAGGTGATAAAACTTTTCAACTCGCAATTAACGATCGTGAATTAACTGTTTTCATAGATCCTCTAAAGGCAGCTTACATGGCATGAGAGACAGATACCGAGGTACCTAGAAACTGCGCTCCACCTGCAGCGACTACTGTTCCTGATGATCCTGCCAAGAATACTCGATCAGGTCGCACAGTTCATTTCCCGGACTACTATCGGCCTTAGCAAGATTTGGTCTCATCTCTCTCTCTCATTTGGTACTATCTTTATGTATTCATTAAATTTAGTTTTCAATCCAATTATTTATATCTATAATTTCTAATTTTAGTATAATTATTGTATGAAGACTTTTGTTTTGAACTGTACGCCCTTATGTACTAGCAGCCGTATTATATATTTTTTAGCTTATGTATACAATCGTCCGGCCGCTCATTCGGCTATGCCCCTGGAAGTCGATTCAGAGTTCCCACAGCGAATGCATGTCTGATTTTGTTGGCCCTCTATTTTGCGCTTATATACTTAATTTTTTAGATGTAATTAATCAAAATATATTTTTATTTTAATTCCCGTAATTTTCGTATTGTAACTTTACTTCTCAAACTGTACATAATTAATATTATTTATTTTGATTTAATATATGTTCGTGTATTCTGTCGGAGTAATATAGTGATAATTAACGGAAAATTTAACTTTTATTTAACATCCGATAGGTTCACGATCATATTTTTAGTCTATTTAAATTATGTGAATTAATTTATTTCACAAGCTCAAGGTAACAATCAGAATATCGTCCAATAAGTAACATTAAAATGTCATTCCCTATTTACCCACCTATCAGGATAGAAATTTTCTTAAAATTTAAATATGGTCCCTTAAAAAAATCCGGTTCATATTTGGCGAAGATACCACGAAACATGGTATGTCGTGGGTAGTCTTAAAATATTTTATATTAGGAAACCACCTTTATTAATAAAAACAGTTATCATCTGAACTCCGTTGTTTCATTGTGACTACATAGTGGCAGCGGTTAAAACTCCTAAATAGTTTTGGATTTTACGTTTGAATAACGTTAATTTGTACTTTAAATTAAATGTTAAGGATGGAGCATGTAAGACTGCAAACCGAATTGAGTTTGGATGGCAGCCCCGTCGGCCGGGCTGACGCATAGAAGAGGTGGAAGGTACAATTCAATATTTTTTCTTAAAGCATCGGGGGTTCACAAAGAAAAGGGAAGCATATAGGCGAGTTTGCTTATTAATCTGATTGGATGAGATGGATTTAATGTGTATGAGACTTTTATATTCGATTCAGAAGAGCAACGTGAGGACATAGAACTACTGATGAAAAAATTTGACGAGTATTTCGGTGTTCAATCTAATATAAGATTACTGAGATATAATTTTTTTACGAGATATCAAGAAAGTGGACAATCTGTTGACCAATATGTAACAGCGTTAAAGTTACTCAGTAAAAACTGAATTTAAAAATTTAGAGCAAGAGTTGATTCGCGACCGTATTGTGTATAGCATAAGGAGCACAATTGTAAGGGATCGGTTGTTACGGACAGATGAATTGACTCTGGAGAAAGCAATTAAAATATGTCAAGCGGATGAAATGTCAACAAACAGCAAGCGTGTGACGGAAACAGGTAGCTTCGGCAGTTCGGCGAGATGCGGGCCCGTGCGCGTTGAGGCGCTATCGGTGCGCGGCGGCGGGCGGCGCTTGCAGGCGCGGCGCGCGCCTCCCCGAACGGGTTCCCGCCTTGTCGTGGCGGGGAGGCTTAGTAGCCGTGGCTGGGTCAACCGCGGTGAACAAAGAGGAACCCCTTGGCTGGCCCGAGATGTAGGGCCGGCCCGAGATGGCCACTCCAAGTGGGCTTCACGAGCCCACTTCGGATGTGTGTTGGTGGGCTGCGGTGGGAGGGGTGTCCGCTCTCTCTGCCGCTGCAGCCGGGGTGGAGTCGCGGAGGAAGAGGAGTGTTGGTATGGCGATGCGCCACTCGCCCTATCCTCCGCGACTCAGACGGGGCCGCACAGTGGATGTGGTGGTGGTGGGGCCGCGGGGGAAGAGGAGTGTCGGTATTGCGAGGCGCCGCTCTCCCTACCCTCCGCGGCCGAAACTTGGTAGGCAGCGGAACCCGAGACCAGATCCGCCGCTGGGTTCGGGAAAGCGGGCGCTACTAAGCGCTCGATTTTTCTAGCCCCATGGCCTCCGCGTATCGGACTCGGAGGGGGGGGGGTCCGATACGCAGGTGGAGTTGGAGGCTGTGGAGGGGGTAGCTTAACACCTCGCTACGCCGTGCAGGAGACGAGGCCCGCACAGACCGGGTCAGCACTAGTGTGGGGCTGCGGAAGAATTTGGATTCCCGAGGCCCCACGTGCACGTGCGAGGAGGCACCGTGCAGTTTTAGCCGGTAGGAGTCCGGCATAACTTTCCAGTTGCCCCCGCAGCCGGAGGTATCCATTAGGATTTCCCCACGAAAAAAAAAGGCGCGGCGCGCGAGTTGCGAACGGCGGGATCGCGGCGTCGCCTTGTTCACGTTGTGGTGCTCAGTGTACTGATGTAGGTTCATGTCCAGCTATTTCGGTGAAATGCTATATGTGTGGTAACTACGGCCATAAGCCATTAGGGTTAGGATATGCAAATGTAAAAATAGTGTTAGAAAAATGTATGAAATAGAAGTGAATACAGAAAAATCTGATAATGATGATTGTGAGTCGTTTTATGTACCTGTATTAATGGATAAAACGCAGAACAAAATTAGCGGCGATGACTCATACGAGGTATAAAGAGGTGAGTGTGGCTTTAAACGTTTTAAGCTGGATACCGGTGCCGACATTAATGTATTATGTTATAAGAGATTTTTGACGCTGAGATTTGACACAGAAAGGATACGCAATAATAATTAAATGAAATTACAGTCGTTTAGCGGGGATGTTATTCTGATAAGGGGACTTTTTCATCTTAAATGGTGGCATAGAAGTAAAATGTATGTTTTAAAATTTGCAATTTTTTATTTGCAAATATTAATTTTGAAAGTGTGCTGGGTCGATAAGCGTGTTCGGAACTAGGAATAATTCAACGGGTTTACTTTATATTAATTTGGTAGAAAATTTGGATCTTTTTGAAGGCTTAGGATGCTTACCTGGTGAGTACCATATAGTTATTGATAAATCAGTTAAACCGGTAGTTTGTGCTCCGCGAAAAGTACCAATAGGATTACGTGATAAATTATTAGAAGAATTAAGCAGGATGACTGATTTAGGAGTCATTAGAAAGGTCACTCACACAACACAATGGGTTAATTCAATAGCAATTGCAGCAAAAAAGAATGGAAGATTGCAAATTTGCTTAGACCCGAGACCTCTTAATAATGCTATACAGCGTGCACATTTGCAACTGCAAGCCATCAAAGAACTTGCCACTAAAATTCACGGAGCTAGTTTTTTTTCAGTACTAGACGCAAATTCAGGTTTTGAGTCAATAAAACTTGACGATCAGAGTTCAGACCAACCTAGGTAGGTTGGTCTGGGTAGGTACCCAGATATAACTTTAGTACACCGTTTGGGCCCTATCAGTATTTAAGATCACTTTATGGTTTGAACTGCGCTTCAGAGGTATTTCATGCTAAGATTAAGCAATTAGTAGAAGATTTAGATGGACTAGATTCTTTCATAGACGATATAATATGTTCGAGACGAAATAAAGATGAACATGATAGGCGTTTAAATGCATTATTAAATAGGGCTCGTGAAATTAATTTTAAATTTAAAAAAATAATAAAATGTAATAAAAATCGTATATGCGTAAAGGAAGTGATTTATTTGGGCCATATATCCACTCAACCGTCCACGGTGACTACAGTCCCCAAAAAGCATTATTGCCTCACCTGTCTAGGCATCAAATGACATCTTTCGGTTTAAACGCGGTGTAAAAGATAGCTGTTATTAATAGAGTAAAAAATTATAGATGGTGCTATATGAAATTTTTCGTCCGTGAAAGTGAATTTTATCTGTATAATAGTAACAAAATATTTAGAAAAAAAAATTATAATTAATTTTCGCCATTTTTGTTTGTGGAATGAGTGTGAGAAATTTGATCAAAAATGTGATAACTTTTCTTTTTTTATACGTTATTTCTCATGTACATAAAAACTAATTGAAAAGATATTTTCTTTAGTAAATATGTTTCATTACGACAATTCCAAAACATTTACGTATAATAATTTGGCGCTAAATTTTAATCACTATACGCGATCATCGCTTATTGATTATAATATTGTTTAAAATGTATGCTTATCAGTTTTTTGTGTTAAATGAATGCAAAATATAAAATAATGATTTACTATTAACACGTTGATAGCAATTTATAAACGAAATATCTGTTGAGATGTGTCTAGAAATTATTAAAACATATTTTTATTTACTTTTTTATTCCAATTTATATTGGGTAAATATTATATACTTATGTATATTGAGTATATAAGATGTTATTGATATTGGTGTCATTTTAAAGGGAATATCATGTACTATTATAATATAAAATAATTGTCTCCAGTAAGTATTAAACTTTTCTTGTAAAACTCGAAATAAAAAATTAATACGATTTTTTTTTGATATGCCCATTTTTAAGCTTTTATTATTTTTTAAGCTTTATTTTCAGGCTTTATTTTAATTTGACTAATTTTTTTTAACAAAATAAAATTTAGAATTCTTTGAGTCTTTTGAGAATATTTTTTATTTGAATGTAGCTATAGTAGTTTTGTAGTAATCGTTTTTGCTAAGACTGCCTCGCGCGGTGGTATCTGATGGTAAAACGTCTATTAATATGCGACGACCTCAAATCTGATGGTAAAACTGCTATTAATATGCTGCATGCCGTAATTTTTTTATCTATAGCCTGGGAAGAAGTGACACCCGTAACTATACAGCACTGTTTTCGACATGCTGGGCTTTTTACAAATTCTATAAGTGATGAGTGGAAACGAAACCGGAGTTTGATAGCGACGACGACTTTCCATTAAATGACAACAATTCAACATGGTAGAAAATTTTACGGAAATTCTTCAAAACTACATCAAAATAGACGAATGCCTACTTAAATCGGCTTTACTCACAGACAAAGAAATTTTTAATTCGGTAATAAAAAACTGAACATCAAGAAAAAGGAAATAAAGAAGATGAACATGAGCCTCCGCCGAGTATTAACGAAGCTCTTGAAGCAGCAAAACTATTGACAGAAAAAGTACTTTCTTTATCACCAAGATGACTCTATATCGCAAGATATGAATAAAATAAAAAATACAACACAATTACTGGTGCAACAAAAGACGTCAGAAGAAAATAACAGATTATATATAATAATGTTCAAATAACAATCTTTTCAAATAATTACTAACACTGGTCTGAAATAAACTTTTTCTTTTTTTAATACAGATTTTTTTCGTTCCATTTAACGACAACTCTCTATTAAGTCAAAATATGCACAGTTCCCTGAGCTCTTGGTAGAGAGTAATTGTGTTCTGTGTCCCTGAGTGTCGTTATAGAGTTTACACTGTATATACTCTTTAATTTCTACAATTTATTTTATACCAGCTCATAAATTATTTTGGCTTACTTAGCAAGCAAGATATCAATATTCAGTAAATTTAATATTCTTTAAACAACTCGTTTTATTTTGATTCAGACCTATTATAATAGCAGGTGGTAAACAAGGTATTTCACACAATTTCATGAATTTACATTCTTCATCAGAAACACTCGTGTCATCAGAATTTACGTATCTAACTCCGTGAACAGTAATAATTGCTATTATAATATTTTCCATTCCTGGATAACTCATTTTAATTTTTAGATACAATATAAATATTAAAGTGAGACTCTACAACGGAAAAAGGCCTAGCCATACATTCTGAAGACGTATTAAAATAATTTATGGTTCATAATTTTAAGTCAAGCTACTAAACCTGCCACATTAATGATAAGTGAAGTTTAAAAAAAGGGCTTGAATAAAGCGATAGTATTTTTATATATAACCATGCATTTTTAAATAAATTTTTATGATTATATACCTTTCTTAAAATGTACATCAGGCCACAGTTTTTTACAAAGCTACATTCTTATAATGGCAATATTTTTAAGATTATTACTAAAAAAAGAAGTGATTATGTTCGGTTGACTAGCTGTTGTTCTGTTCTTTCCGGTAGGATCCATGATGAGTTTCATTTCGAAATCAGTATGGACTCTATAGTGTAAATATAATAGTTATTATTAAGCACAGGTTAGTTACCAAAAAAATCAAGAAATTTGGATGCTGTAGGTATCCAAATTTCAAATTGTGAAATTTTCTTGTAAACTAATATTCATTGCGAATGTGAGTCATTTTAGTCCATATAATACATAAAATTTGATAAGAACTTTGTGTGTCAAGTGCCACTTGTCGGAACCTAGTATATCTATAAACCATTCTCTTGACAAAAAATATATTCATAGTTTCATCATGGATGATGAGTATGAAAGAAAGTTTTTAGTAGACTAAGCAAGGAATAGTAGAAAGAAAAAAGCAACATAGGACGAAAAATATTGATAAAGACTATAATATGTATGTCATAATTTCTAAGCAAATAAGTATAGTTTTGGAAACTCGTCAAAACTGGAAAAAACTGTGTGCTCTTTTGTCTATAAAAAGTAAATTTATGTACGGCTTGATACTCAATAGTAATAGCTGGTAATAAGACAACTGGACCGTTTCTTGCTCTTGCATTTATCGAGAAAACACAGCTATCGGTCTTGAGATTGTATGATAATTTAAACATTTTAGTAAGGATAATAAATTTTGTAAGAAATGTATGTGGAAAAAATGTAATGTATTAAACTGGATAATCAAATGAACTTCAATAGTAATGTTCAAATATATTAAATTTACTCTTAAATCAACACTATTGCACAAAAGGAATACTTACAAATTTTAATCGCAACAAAACAATACGAAACATGACCTAAATATTTGCAAAGTTTTAATTGGAATTGCTGCATTGTACTAGGAAGAACACTAGGTACTAGAAAATTGTATTGTGCACGTACAAGCTGACTCAAAAACGGTTTATCACTAAGCCGAAACTCATTACCGACAGACAATACAAAGAAATATCTCCTACAGTAATGTGAAATGTAAAATAAAAACGTGTGTGAACTTATGAACGCACGTAAGATGTTATACTTCTTTAGCGTGACAAAACAAAAATAACTACAAAATATATAATATGATCCTGGTAAGCATTTACTGACGGCTCCGTGGCGCAGTAGCTTAGCAATGAGTTGCAGCGCTAAGAGCCGCGGGTACGAATCACGCACGGAACAAGTATGGCCTACAAATAATTGTTCTGGGTCTGCATGTTTGTCCTTGTGAAATCTATGTATGTGAACTGCCCCCGCAATACATGACAAAATCCTGGTGGGGAGGTAACGTTTTTTTTTTCAAATTGTAAATTGCTTTTATTAAGATTTTTAAAGAAATTACAAGTTTTATATAAATTAAAAGTTAGTAACTATAACCAAACTGCGATAGAAAATGTATATTAAAAAGGTATTGAACAACACTACGATGTCAATTTTTAGAATATTGCGAAACATATTCTTATACCTTTTGCTATTAAGGTAATAATATATAAATTATAATATTCTAATCATCAAATAAGCTTCAATATGTAATTTTATTAATAAGTGCTTAGTGTTGTATGTATTGAAGTTTTTCCCTTAATGCACCTTTATGTTACTGTTATAGACTATCAAAGTCCACTACTGAACGTAGACCTGCGCCATATATTTCCTCATAGGGATGTTATTTGCCATAGTTATCACGCATGGCAAGGGGGTTAGCAAACGCAGTTTCTTTATTTCTAGTAGTTATTAGGAATCCGCTGCTGCCCATCTCTTGATTTGTTTCCTTCTGTCGCCTCTTACGACACCCATGGGATAATATGGGGTAATGGATTTTCTTACACCGCCCCTACACAGTCGGCACCTCTATGAGAAAAACATTTTTCTTCAAAGTGCTTGCTGCATATGGTCAACTATTTTCTTTTGTGAACCAATTCTTCTATATTTATTATTTTCAAGAATTTTTGTCGATTGTCAATATTTTGTGAAATTCTGCAAAAGCATCCATTTACCATCAGGTGAACTGTGTGCTCGTTTGTCACCCTAATTCTATTAAAATATTTTTTTATAAGATTAGAAGAATGAAAAACACGGTAACTTAAAAATAAAAAAAAATTCTTAGTTGAATAAGGCTGCATGCAAGTATATACCTATGCTCGTTAAGGACATTTCATAAGATAAGAGTATTAACGATAATGTTAATCTCTACAAAAGTGAGGTTAAAATTAGCAGAACTTCACGTCTTTGTAATTATTTTAAATAAATTAATTTGCATTCATATGGTTCTTACTATAAAATGTGATAACATTTTCTATACATCCAGTTAAAAATTGTTTGTACCTGCTCTACGAGTAAAACATGCTGTGTTTTACTCGAACAGCTGAACATTACAATTGTACCTACGAGTTAAATTTAAAATAATGTGGGTAAGTACTATATGAATAACGATCCAAGAGCGAGTCTCATCCGACACTATTCCGAAGATATCCCGGACGTCAGTCTGAGCGAGATTAGAATGGCTCTCCAGCACCTTAAAAACGGTAAGGCCCCAGGCGAGGATGGAATTACAGCGGAGCTTCTGAAAGCGGGTGGAAGACCGGTACTTGAAGTCCTTTAGAAGCTCTTTAATTCCGTCCTCCATGGTGGCATTACACCGGAGGCGTGGAGCAGAAGTGCGGTGGTCTTGTTCTTCAAGAAAAGTGACAACGCTCTCTTGAAGAACTACAGACCGATTTCCTTTCTGAGCCGCATCTACGTGCTGTTTTCGAGAGTCAATACGAATCGTCTCGCGCGCAGACTTGACGACTTCCAGCCTCCCGAACAAGCCGGTTTCCGAAAGGGCTCTAGCACCATAGACCACATACATACCCTTCGGCAAATTGTACAGAAGTCCGAAGAGTACAATTTGCCACTATGTCTGGCGTATGTGGACTATGAGAAAGCCTTTGATTCCGTCGAAATTTGGGCGGTGCTGCAGTCCCTTCAGCGGTGCCAAGTTGACTGTCGGTATATCGAAGTGCTGAAGTGTTTGTACAGTAGAGCTACGATGGCTATCCGAGTACAGAACCAGAGTACGAAACCTATCCAATTGCAGAGAGGTGTAAGACAGGGTGACGTCATATCCCCGAAACTCTTCACCGCTGCATTGGAAGACGTTTTCAAGCTTCTGGACTGGAAAGGATACGGTATCAACATCAATGGCGAGTACATCACTCACCTTCGATTTGCCGACGATATAGTCCTTATGGCAGAATCGCTGGAGGACCTAAGCACTATGCTCAATGACCTCAATAGTGTTTCCCAACGGAGAGGTCTTAAGATGAACATGGACAAAACAAAGATCATGTTTAATGTCCATGTCACACCTATGCCGGTAGTTGTTGGGAACACTAAGCTCGAAGTTGTTGACGAGTATGTTTACCTGGGACAAATAGTCCGATTAGGTAAGTCCAACTTCGACCGAGAGGTCAATCGAAGGATTCAACTCGGTTGGGCAGCGTTCGGGAAATTACGGCACATCTTCTCGTCAGGTTTACCTCAAAACTTGAAAACGAGACTGTACACCCAGTGCGTGTTGCCAGTGATGACATATGGAACTGAGACGTGGTCCTTCACTGCTGGCCGGATGAGGAAGCTCAAGGTCGCTCAGCGAGCTATGGAGAGGGCTATGCTCGGAGTTTCTCTGCGTGATAAACTCAGAAATGAGGATATCCGCAGTAGAACCAGAGTGACCGACATAGCCCAACGGATTAGTAAGCTGAAGTGGCAATGGGCCGGCCATATAGCTCGAAGAACCGACAACCGATGGGGAAGAAAGGTTCTCGAGTGGCAGCCTTGTACCGGCAGGCGAAGTGTAGGGCGTCCCCCCACTAGATGGAGTGACGACCTGTTAAGATATGCAGGAAGTCGATGGATGCAGGTGGCTCAGGACCGTGCTTTGTGGCATTCTTTGGGGGAGGCCTATGTTCAGCAGTTGACTTGTGAAGGGCTGTAATGATGATGATGATGAAGTACTATATACTTTTTCATAATTCATTACGTCAATTAAATACTAACTTTGCCTGAGATTATGCAAATATTAGGTCCTTACATATGAAATTAGCGTTTTGTCGTACTGACCACTTTCATCTAAAATATCTCCTATTTGGTTAAGAATTCCAAAATTAATTTGAAACTTCATTTAGCTAGTACATTTGAGTTTTGAAAACAGTTATTTATTTGTTTTTTCCTCATTACTTTTTTATTTGGCGTCGCTTATTGCCGCACAATGGAAAACATGAAATAACGGTATATTTAAGAGTACGAGTTCTACCGTGGCACCAGTGCTGCGGAAACAGCTCGAAGGATTAGTGATGTGTACGTCGCTGGTGTCGCAAAGGAAAGCACGGTACGTTTTTGGTTTCAACGTTTTCTTTCTAGAAATTTCGACCTTCAGAACCAACTACGTGAACGGCCGGAGACCAAAGTGGAAAATAAAGAATTAAAGGCTATTGCGGAAGCGGATCCTTCACAAAACACTTCAGAGATAGCTGCAGGCTTCGGGGTAAGTGATAAAACTGTATTTGTCTACTTGAAGCAAATCGGGAAAGTAAAAAAAAAAATTGAACGATGGATACCTCATGAATTAAGTGAATCGAACTTGCAAACACGCGTCGACTGCTGTGTTACTTTGCTCAACCGACACAATAATGAAGGGATTTTAAATCGAATCATTACTTGTGATGAAAAATGGATAATGTACGATAATCGGAAGTGCTAGTCGCAATGGTTGAACCCTGGAGACCCAGCCAAATCCTAAACTAAACGAAAATTGACTCAGAAAAAGTTACTTATGAGTGTTTGGTGGACTAGCGCCGGTGTCGTTCACTACAGTTTTTTTTTATAAGATAGGGTAACAAACGAGCACACAGTCCACCTGATGGTAAGTGGTTACTGTGACCTATAGACATTTACATCTATCTTCAATAAAGACTCAAAATTCAGATGCGTTGTCACCCGTGAGGACTAAGATGGAATGCCTCTTTTCTAGTAAAAAGGGTCCCCGGTTCTTTACACTCACCATACGAAACACAGCAGTGTTAAGCTGCTATTTTACGCTGGTATTCTGTGAGAGCGTGGTTCTTCCCCGGTTGAGCCGACCCATTCGTGCTACAACTATACTACTAATATAGCTGCAGCATGGCTCTACCACGTGTGAAAGCTTTCTAAAATCTGCCTAAACGATTATGGCAGATATCTATTGCCAGCATCTGCGAACGATGTAGGAAGAATTAGCTGTAAAACAACCGAGATTGGTCTATCGCTTTAGGCCACTGCTGCTTCACGACAACGCAAGGCCACACACTGCACAACAAACAACCACTAAGTTAGATGAGCTACAATAGGAATTTCTGTGACATCCACCGTACTCTTCGGTCCTTGCTCCATCAGATTACCAGTTTTCCGGAATTTGGAAAGCTTCTCACAAGGAAAAATATTCAACTCCGATGCGGCAGTCCAAATCGCCTTCAAAGAGTTTATTGATTCTCGCCCCTATGATTTTTTTAGTAAAGGGATCAATGAACTACCTATGAGAAGGCAAAAGTGCATAGATAAAAACGGTGCATATTTTGATTAATTAAATATATTTGACAGAAAAATTGACTTTATATTACTCTCGTACAAAACGCCAATTTCATATGTAAGGACCTAATACAAGCAGGATTTGTTTTGTTCACGCATGACGTCAGGTCTATATAGCCCGATATCGTGTACGTGATTGGTCTGGTCTATCTTTCTTACTCGAATATACTCGTAAGCTATGTTCTTTCTCTTTTGCATTAAAATCAATTCTCACGTGAGTTACTTAATAAATCTATGGTTTTGAAATATATTCATATAGTTATTTGCCATTTAAATAAGTTATATTTTAGTTTTCGAAAGAAATGTTTATTCAATTGATACATTCATTAATGATATTGTGACGGCGCATTATTATTATTAATAACTTAAAGTCATTTTAAAATATCATATAAATTAATAAATAATAAAAGCAATTCAAAAATGAATAAAAACAAAAATAAATCCATTCAATTATCCTCCATCTCCAAACAATTCAATGATAAATGTACACTTCTGATGACTCCTCGCTGATTTAGGCAATGGAGCGTGCCGACATTGTGATGTAGCGCAAGGCTGAGTCGGTGGCTTTTCGTTATTGCAATCCAGTATTATTGAAATAATATTTATTGTTTTTTACAACAATTCCCATATGTAATGTTGCAAGTTTAAATGAACACTCCTTTTTTGGTCTTTTATACTCCTTTTAAAATAATTAGCTCAAAAGCTATGTAATTTTAAAAATAAAAGTTGTAATCAAAATATTTATTTAGGAAAAATAAATTACTTATACGTTTTAAATTGAAATCCATCACCCCATTTTACCTTATGAATATCGATCGATATGATCACGGGATTAGTAAAATAAAAAAATATTTTTTTAATAATTTCCGCTGTCAAACGACAATAAATTTTTGTTTACAACTAATACCTTTTAAATATGATACTCAAACTCTATTTTGTCACTTTTCACAGGTCAATCATAAATTATATTAAAATAAAAATTAAAATAAATGGACCCATAGATAATTAAATATTCTATGATAAACAATAAATACATCCCTCGCTACGTAACCTCGCATATCTCTAGTGGAAATGCACCCTTAAACTTTAAAAAAGGAACCGTATATTGAGCTATAGTATGTAGTATATACTTTAAAATTAAATACAACTCTTAATAAAAATAAATAAACGTATGTTACGACAACAATACTTTTCTTCCTCCTCTCTTGTTTTCGGTGTTTATCAACCTTCTAACTACTTACCTTCAATGTTCATGCCACCTCTATCCTGACGATCTCCAGTTATACTCACAAGCGTCCTTGGCTGAAATTGACTCTGCTATCGCAGCTATTAATCGTGACTTACAACGTATATCACATTGGTCACAGCGCTTTGGTATAACGGTAAATCCCAATAAATGCCAGGCTATCGTCATTAGTAGTCGTCGATTGGTGTCACAACTTAACATATCTGAACTACCATTCATTTACTGTGAAAACTGCGTTTTACCCTTCAAAAATAATATCAAGGATCTGAGTTTAATTATCGACCCATCTCTTAGTTAGATGTCACAGGTGTCCGAGGTTTGTCGTAAAGTCACAGGCATACTTCGTTCCTTCTATCGCCTTAAGTTCTTTTTGCCTCCTTCAACTAAACGGTTTGACTATGCTGATGTATGTCTAACTAATATTTCTCAAGAGCTGCTAAACAGGTTGGACAGGTTACTTAACAACTGTATCCGATTCATCTTTAGCCTGCGCAAATATGACTACGTTTCAGAATTTCGCTCTATGTTAAAGTGGTTGACTACACACCAGCGCAGAGATTTCCGAATCCTTTCTACTCTATTTTCAGTTCTTAATGATCCTTCTTCACTCTTTATCTAAAAGAAAGATTAAAATTCCTTAGTGACACTCATTCTCTCAATCTCCGTTCTTTACAAAGTTTATTCCTGTCCACTCCTCTCCACCATTCTTGGTCTATGTCAAATTCTTTCACAGTTACTTCCATTACCCTCTGGAACAAATTGCCTGCGACCAATACCTGCCAAAAATGGCTACGGAGGCAGGGCAAAGCACAGGTATACTTTATTATTTAAAATTATGTTACATAATTTCTCAAGAGCTGCTAAACAGGTTGGACAGGTTACTTAACAACTGTAGGTATCCGATTGTTCGCGCCAAACGCTAATTTCAAGAATTGACGCCAAAGGGCGCTCGGCGCGGTGCATTCGTACCGGTTTGACGTTCGCGCGAGCGGAGTTGGTTGCGAGCAGGGCGGGTCGGAAGTAATTAATGCAGTGCAGTTACTAGAATGGCGTGGTCGCGTACCGTATAACCTCTAAATTAGTGTCGGTTTTTGTTAGCAAGTTTTTTATGCACCGACGAGGTGTATCTTGAGTCTAGAAAAATAGATTGTCTGCGTGGTTTGGAAGTTAATATTGATTGCGATCAACGTCCGAATTTGAGTATTTTGCGCGCCTAATTTTCTATCGAAGAGTTGTATCTCTTTAAGACCGCCTCGAATGGAGTGTTTGTTTTGAACGTTACGTGACACGAGGCCTAATTTGAGTTTTGAGCGATTAAAGTAACTGATTGCCAATTATTGTTGCGCGGCGGATGGGTTGTATTGAGGTTGAATTATTAACTTAACTTTGATTGACATTAATTTGATTCGACGATTTGCTTCGTGGCATTTTGATATCGTGTGAGTGAACCCGGAACATTGAATATTGATCTTTGAACGACTGTTCGTTACTTGTGTCGTGCTGTTCCGTTGAAATGTGAAATCGCGCGTAAAAGGGAAGTTATTAGAACCACGTGTGCTCGATTATAATCTGTTGCTAAGTAAAAATGGAAGTTTAACATTGATCGCCCGTTCTTAAGTTGTGCAGTGTGTCACTTGTTTTAATTTCGATGAACGTTCAATTGGTTGACTTTGAAGTTCTTTAAATGTACAATAAAATTGATAAACTGAAGTAGTGAAGCGACGTCAAACTTGAGTTCAGATAAAATGAACGCCTCCCTGGAGGGATCTCACATTTGGAGAAAATCAGCGCCTGAGGATCTGCAGTCCGACTTCACCGGTGAGATCAGGTTACACATGGACACACTACTACACACTACTTACATGCACATACTTAACGCCTGACTGCGCTTTGGGGTCGGTTCTCGATTTGGGACCAGGTAAGTTCTTATAAATTACCTAGCTTTACATCTATTGTGTAGGATAATTGTCCATAGGTCATTTGGGCCCCGTCCTCTGTTGCCCGTCGATTGGATTACTAAGGTTGACTGACCTTTGTCGGGGCAACTCAGGGCGTGAACACCGATTCATCTTTGGCCTGCGCATATATGATCACGTTTTAGAATTTCGCTCTCATTTATAGTGGTTGAGTACACGCCAGCGCAGAGATTTCCGAATCCTTTCCACTCTGTTTTCAGTTCTTAATGATCCTTCCTCACCCTTTATCTAAAACAAAGATTTCAATTCCTTAGTGACACTCATTCTCTCAATCTTCGTTCTTCACAAAGTTTATTCCTGTCCACTCCTCTCCACCATTTCTTTCCATTTTTTTCTCTCCACAATTCTTTCACAGTTACTTCCATTTCCCTCTGGAACAAATTGCCTGTTGACCTGCGAACAATACCTGCCAAAAATGTTAAAAAAAATGAGCATTTCCGTAGCCTAGCTTTCCCCATAAAGCGTGTAATCAGTTACTAGATTCCTTAGTCGAAACTTCCAGAAGGCGTGCCTTATCTTGGTCACTATGGAAATTATGAAACAAACTTTTCTGCACGCTATATACCAACGGAATATCCCATTGTATTGTTATTTAACTTCCAGTGGAATATTTCCAACTGGACAGAGAATTTGCCATGTCTGCCCTGCTTCCGTAGCAATGCACAGGTATACTTTATTATTTAAAATTATGTTACATAAGTACACTTTATTATTTAAAATTATGTTACATAATTTCTCAAGAGCTGCTAAACAGGTTGGACAGGTTACTTAACAACTGTATCTGATTCATCTTTGGCCTGCGCAAATATGATCAGGTTTCAGAATATCGCTCTCAGTTAAAGTGATTGACTACACGCTAGC
The DNA here is from genome assembly GCA_033319125.1 of Parnassius glacialis. Classification (NCBI taxonomy): domain Eukaryota; kingdom Metazoa; phylum Arthropoda; class Insecta; order Lepidoptera; family Papilionidae; genus Parnassius; species Parnassius glacialis. The sequence goes on from JAVANC010000026.1 coordinate 2,020,284, forward strand.
GCAGAGATTTCCGAATCCTTTCCACTCTGTTTTCCGTTCTTAATGATCCTTCCTCACCCCTTTATCTAAAAAAAAGATTTTAATTCCTTAGTGACACTCATTCTCTCAATTTCCGTTCTTCACAAAGTTTATTCCTGTCCACTCCTCTCCACCATTCTGAGTCTATGTCAAATTCTTTCACAGTTACTTCCATTACCCTCTGGAACAAATTGCCTTTTCACCTGCGAACAATACCAGCCAAAAATGTTTTTAAAGGAAAATTATATGAGCATATCCGTAGCCTACAAAGTAGAGTCAACTTATTTTATATGTTTACAAGTAAAAGGCCAGTTACGTAGGCTAAGCCCACTCAGGATATGTTATCTTTAAAATCACTGGTCAAAGACTTTTAGATTGATATAAAATAATAAGCAAAAAGTCCAAAGTCCAAAAGTCGCATCTCAGCTTCTCAGCTGTCATTGTCAATTATGTTTAGATAGTTATTTATATATATTATATTTATTGAAATAAATATGTATAAATGTGAGTAGATATTTATATATGTATATGAATTATATTGTGTATATTTTATGTATGTGTTGCATGTATATATTTGAACTGAGTTATATCATGACAACTTAACTGCCCAAACTCACTCTCTTTTCTACCCAAGGTTAGCTGGTAGAGAATGCCATATAGCATTAAGCTCGCCTTTTGTACAAATATTTAGTGCAATAAAAACTAAATGAATAAATAAACATTACAGCTAAGAACGTGATAAATCAGCAGTGTATAATGTGCCAGTTTTCGACTACTATACCGCATAGTGATGAGTGGTGATGTAGCCAAAGATAGTATACTGCTCTGACTTATTTCACAATGGCCTCACTTTTGCCTTCTTGCACTTAAAGTTTTATTGGTGCCAGCGGAAATTCAACCCGGGTTGGTGACTTACTATTTATTTACGCGTGCTTAAGCAAAGATTGAACACAGTTCAAAATAGTGACCACTCAAGAAAGAAAGAGAAAAGAAATAAATGAATAAAGAGACCAAACTTGAAAAAAACTTTTGTAAGTATTTTCAATGCAATAATTTTGGTTAGTACCTTATTTTTACATGTTTCAGTAATGAAATAAATAGCGTTATAACAATGAATGACAACCGATTTGGAAGAAAGGTTCCCGATTGGTGTAACGGTAAATGAAGTGTAGGGCGGCTTCAACTAGATGGAGTGACGACCTGGTAAGATATGCAGGAAGTGAATGGGTCTAGGTGGCTCTAGACCGTGCTTTGCGGTGTTCTTTGGGGAAGTCCTATGTTAAACAGTGGATTTATGGAGGGCTGCAATGATGATGATGATTATTATTATTAATAAGTAACGAAAAGACAATAGCCGTTTATGAATACTCTCGACCTTAACATGTGGTAGAAGAAGACTACTTCTCATTAAAGAAGTCTTTTAGCCGCGGCATCAGTATTCGTAAAATTTGACATTTGGTATCAAAAGTTACTTTACTTTGGTTTACATACATCAGTGCAACCTTTTTCGTGAAATAGGTTACAGTTTAAACCTGAGAAGAATATTTATTTATTTATTTAATCTTTATTGTATAACACCTTAATCTTAGGCTGACAATGGGCGGATAATGTCTTATGGCATTTTCTGCCAGTCAACCCTGAGAGAATAAAACAAGTAACAGTTGGTGGGTGTTAAAAATATTAAAATTACTAGACATATATTGTATACAGGCATAAATATATATTCGCATACGTACTAATAATACATAGGTATAGAATAATAATATAAATTAATAAATTATGAACATATACTACAAATGTATATATTCATATAAATAATGCTTAAATAATATATAAAATAAAATAAGGTCAAATGGAGTTTTCCTCAATATAATCTTGGCGGGCAAGTATTTTAAACGCATGCTTATTCAGTACCTTTCTTATATCAATGGGTAGAGCGTTCAAGAGAAGTGTTGCCTGAACTGTAAATGAAGAATTAAAGAAAACTGTACTATGCTGAGGTATATGAATCTCAAGGACGTTAGAGGAACGAGGTTCACGGTGAAGAGTTTAATACCGAAAGTGGAAGTTATCTCTATGATAAGAAGGAGACGTCGGATCATTTAATATAGAAAAAAGGATTCTGGAGCAACGTCTCCGACGAGTAAAAAGCCATTTAAGCTTGGAGGGAAAAGCAGTGATGTAGTCGTATTTTCGTAAGTTGATGATAAATATTATACAGTTGTTAAGAAGGCGCTCCAACTTGTCAAGAAGATCTTGCGATAGGTCTGGATAGCACACATCTGTATAGTCTATAAAAAGAAGTATAAAAGAATTAACCAGCAAAAGCTTGGTTTTAAAGGGCAAGAAATTTTTAAAACGATAAAGGTAACGTAGAGTGGCAACCACTTTACGACTCATTTCAGAGATTTGTACTCCCCAGTTCATAGAGGGATCTAGGTGCAAACCCAAATTAACTATGGAATCTGATCTAACCAGCTGCTGCCGACCGCAAAGATAGGATAAGTACCACTCCAAGGATGGAGATGAGAATCTGAGATAAGTAAAAATGAATAGAAGGATATCGTGGTCGACTGTGTTAAAAGCATTTGAAAAGTCAACAAGCGCCACCACTGTAACTTTTAGTTCATCTATTCCTTTTCTAATGTTATCAGTGATCCTAATGAGTGCAGTGGCGGTACTGTGATCAGAGCAAAACCCTGACTGAAAGATACCCAGTAGGTTATATTTTTTTTATAAAAATAGATAATTGCTTATGCACACAGGCTACCATGAAATTTAGAGAGATATGGAAGAAATGAAATTAGACGATAGTAATTAGGTGGTTCAGGATTAGATATTTTAGGAGAAGACGTATATGAGCTCTTTTCTACAATATTGGATATTGACCTGAGTCCAGTCAGTAATTAATAACATGCATGATAGCTGGCAGATGGAAGTCAAGCACTGTAATAATCATAAATTTACTAAACTCATCACTATTTACCGCCTTGGAATTAATAGATAATACAACTTTATCTATTTAATCTTGAGTTGTAGGAGAAAAATCGAAATAAGGAATAGTCAGATGTTGCATAGCAGCAATAGAAGCAATAGTTTGTGATCTAACAGAAAGGTTCAACGTAGGAGATGAGACAAAGAGATGACTTACATCATACAGATTAGGAGATCTATTATCGGATGAATGAATTCCCACATATCAGCAGTAGAAGTGTTGGTTATGTTATCATGAATGTAATGGCGTTTAGCATCTTGAATCATGTAATTGCATCTGTTTCTTAGCAATTTACAGTTAGATCAGTTCTCTTCTGTACGTACTCTTTTGTATTTTTAAAATGCCCAATCTCGTCTCAGCTTTGCCACACGTACGCCCTTAGTAATCCAAAGAGCAGGAGGACGCTTTAGTCTTACTTAATTAATTGGCGCAAGGACGTTATAGATATTCAACGGAGTTCAGAAAAGAAATTTTGTTATCTATTGAAAAAGTCGCCCCAATGGAGATATATCAATAAGAACAGCGTCCCTCCTAAGTTAATTAATATTTAGGCTGGACAAATTTCATGAATGCAATAAAGAAGGAATATGTTTCGGAGTTTTAATTCTACAAGATAAATAAATGAGACCATGGCGTGAAAAACTAGGGACTGAATACTGTCCGTGCTTACCCATACAGTCAAGAGAAGATGTTGTCATTTGATCAATCCATGAATCATCTGTGTCAATGATATAATGAGTTGCCGCTAAAAAAAGAATGCTGAAATTGACTGACTCCACGATTGATCGAAACTTATGAGCACGAGAATTATTTAAAACATGACCGTTATTATGAATAGTGTATTTTAATTATAAAGTTAATTATATAATAATTAAGGAAAATATTGTTTTATCGTCATCATTACAGCCATCCAAGTCCATTGCTAAACATACGCCTCCCTCAAGGAATGCCTTATGCTCAGTTCTGAGCCACATCCAGGCATTGTAAGCCGATCCTATATTTCTCTAAAGCTCTGGTTTCCTAATATTACACTGATGCCATATAGCAGCAATAACAAAGCAGCCGTAAAAATACTGCCGTATTTACGGTGACAAGTGGAAAGATCCATCACCTTTCGTTTAATAAAATGTCAGAAACGTATCGTATTTCTTACTTTTATTATATATAGTCGTCATGGATACATACAAAAATCTAATAATTTTTTTTCGTCCTGCTACTGGAGTAGGACAGCTGAAGTTGGAACTCATTTTATTTATTGTGATTTGTGTATTATCAAGATGGCCATTACGCAAATAGCGGCAAAATTTTTTGACGTTTCAGCGTCAAAGAACGCTCTCTAGGTAACATCGCTATTTTGTTTATGTAGACAACGTTAAAGTGACCTCATTCACCGCTTTATTACCTACTACTACCGTGTAGTGGCAACATAATCCTAGAAACCAGAGCTTTACCGGTAAGAGGCCATCACCCAAAAGTTTATAAGTATAGTATTAAGTGATTCATTAAAATGAATTACCTACATTAAACCTTATTTATTTATAAGACACTCTATTAAAAAAGAATTAAGAATAAAATTTACCGAAATATCGAGCTTTTAAGCAACTTGCAATGTGACACGCCATTTTAACTTTTTTAATATTGCACTTAAATAAAATTCTGAAAAATGTGAAAATTGGTGTTGCTTATTAATACTAAAAATACTCTTGAAACAAATCATAATCATTTGATGCTTGTTGTATATTTACGGCTAGTATGTACGGCAAGGCCCCAGGCGAGGATCGAATTACAGCGGAGCTTCTGAAAGCGGGTGGAAAACCGGTACTTGAAGTCCTTCAGAAGCTCTTTAATTCCGTCCTCCATGGTGGCATTACACCGGAGGCGTGGAGCAGAAGTGCGGTGGTCTTGTTCTTCAAGAAAGGCGACAACGCTCTCTTGAAGAACTACAGACCAATTTCCCTTCTGAGCCGCGTGTACGTGCTGTTTTCGAGAGTCATTACGAATCGTCTCGCGCGCAGACTTGACGACTTCCAGCCTCCCGAACAAGCCGGTTTCTGAAAAGGCTTTAGCACCATAGACCACATACATACCCTACGGCAAATTGTACAGAAGTCCCAGGAGTACAATTTGCCACTATGTCTGGCGTATGTGGACTATGAGAAATCCTTTGATTCCGTCGAAATTCGGGCGGTGCTCCAGTCTTTTCAGCGGTGCCAAGTTGACTGTCGGTATATCGAAGTGTTGAAGTGCTTGTACAGTAGGGTTACGATGGCTATCCGAGTACAGTACCAGAGTACGAAACCTATCCAATTGCAGAGAGATGTAAGACAGGGTGACGTCATATCCCCGAAACTCTTCACCGCTGCATTGGAAGACGTTTTCAAGCTTCTGGACTGGAAAGGATACGATATCAACATCAATGGCGAGTACATCACTCACCTTCGATATGTCGACGATATAGTCCTTATGGCAGAATCGCTGGGGGACCTAAGCACTATGCTCAATGACCTCAATAGTGTCTCCCAACGGATAGGTCTTTAGATGAACATGGACAAAACAAAGATTATGTTTAATGTCCATGTCACACCTATGCCGGTAGTTGTTAGGAGCACTAAGCTCGAAGCTGTTGACGAGTATGTTTACCTGGGACAAATAGTCCGACTAGGTAAGTCCAACTTCGACCGAGAGGTCAATCGACGGATTCAACTTGGTTGGGCAGCGTTCGGGAAATTACGGCACATCTTCTCGTCAAGTATACCTCAAAACTTGAAAACGAGACTGTACACCGAGTGCGTGTTGCCAGTGATGACATACGGAACTGAAACGTGGTCCTTCACTGCTGGCCGGATAAGGAAGCTCAAGGTCGCTCAGCGAGCTATAGAGAGGGCTATGCTCGGAGTTTCTCTGCGTGATAAACTCAGAAATGAGGATATCCGCAGTAGAACCAGAGTGACCGACATAGCCCAACGGATTAGTAAGCTGAAGTGGCAATGGGCCGGCCATATAGCTCGAAGAACCGACAACCGATGGGGAAGAAAGGTTCTCGAGTGGCAGCCTCGTACCGGCAGGCGAAGTGTAGGGCGTCCCCCCACTAGATGAAGTGACGACCTGGTAAGATATGCAGGAAGTCGATGGATGCAGGTGGCTCAGGACCGTGCTTTGTGGCATTCTTTGGGGGAGGCCTATGTTCAGCAGTGGACTTGTGAAGGGCTGTAATGATGATAATGATGATGTGTATTTAAAAGTTAGAATATATCACAATTTGTTTATTTATTTTTAAAAGGAATATCAAAGTCAAAGTCATATGTATAATAACAGTTACAACTTAACCTTATACAATATATACATAAGTAAACACGCCTAAGGAATCTCATTATGTCTAAACAATCTTATATTTTAAATAGTCATCTAAATTTTCATATTCTTTTTTCATCAAAATATTTTTATAAAATTTTGTTTTTATTTCTTACGAGACATTTATAGCAGTAGTTTGAGTATTATGTGCGTGTGTTGTATGCTTGTAACATAGAGCTTTTTTTTAAATCTAAACTACTTCTTCCTCATCCAGCTAGTAAAAGTCTACAGCTGGAAAACGGCCTCTCTCGTGAATGATTGCAGTACCATTCGTCTCGCAACTTTGACGCTGCTCATCATCGCCAGTCTAGGTCCCAGTCACCAAGAGGTGTTGGCAGAGACTACACTACTCACTACAGACTTCTATCTGGCATAATTTCGATACAACTCTCCCTCCTCTTTTACATCCATTTACCAACACATACATTCTCGTCAGTTAAGTAGTACTCTTATTTTGGCCCATCTCTAATATATCTCCAATTTGGTCGATACACTTTATTTTAAAAGCATATACGTTTCCCCATAAATGAATAACAACTTCTGTGGCGACTAGTAACTGGCATTACAAGCTTATGTTTGTTCCTAGTGTTTAAGGTATAGACATCCTTATTCTTATTAAAGCTATTTATGTTTTTATGCACATACATAACATTTTCATAAATATATTGAGATGCCAAAGTTAATATGTTTATTTCTTTAAATTTTTATTTGAGGGACTCTTAACAATTTAGGTTATAAATCTCCCGTACGGTTATCTTTTGTAAAATAAATTTAGATTCAATATCAGTCGCATTAATTAGCAAAATTCCGTAATACATTACGCTATGAAAGTAACTAAAATACACTAAGCTAGCTGTCTCAAAATCTGCGAGAATTCTGATATATCTTACAGCATAACCTGCAGAACTAAGTCTGCTTGCTAATATAGATATATGGGGGCCCCATTGAAGTTTCGCGTCAATAGTAATACCGAGAAAAACAGTGGTATCCACAAGACTCAACTCCTCCCCATTTTAGAGCACATTGGTTTTCGAATGTTTTACATTAGGTATTGTAAATTTAATATTTTTTTCTTATTGCCGCTTAAGAGCAAACTATTGGCGTTAAACTAATGTACTAGATTTGATAGAGCATTATTTACATCGTAATAATTAATAGAATGACGTTTGATTTGGAAAATTAAAGAGGTATCGTCAGCAAATAATGCTATATCGTGATTGTCTCTAACAAGTTAAGGTAATATATTAATATAGATTAAGAACAGGAATGGGCCAAGAATCGAGCTCTGAGGAACGCCCATAGATGCTACCGATCTGGAGGATCCTTTGCCATTGATCACGACTTTTTGAATTCTGTTACTTAAATGTGAAGTAATAAGTCTAATTAGCAAATATTATACACCGTAATGCTTAAGTTTTTTGATTAATATCTTATGATGAATACAATCGAAAGCCTTGGAAAAATTCAAAGAAAATACCTAAGGCATCTTGTAAATTTTCCCAGGCATTAAAATATATTTCATAAGTTCAATACGGGAGTCAGATGTCGAGCGAACCCTTGTAAAACAAAATAGGTTTTCATGAAGTAATTTATTTATTTATTTATTTATTTATGCTTTATTTGCACACCAAGTACAAAAAGGCGGACTTAATGCAACAGGGCATTCTCTACCAGTCTACCTCCAGGCTAAGCAGAGAAAATATTGTGGGTGCAAAGTGCAAACAGCTAAGTAAATAACATCTATGTCTACATAATACATACAGTATATATATATATATCTATGTCTACATAATATATACATATATATATACATAAATATATATAAGTACATACATACAAATATTTACTTAATACTACTTATTATACATATATATATATATATATATATATATATATATATATATATATATATATATATATATACATAATTAAATATAAAAGTTTCTGATTCAAACTCCAATAACAAAATGTAAAAATGAAATGAAAAACAACAAATTTATTTGTTATAAAAATATTTACAATTGATCCAATATTAGTTTTTCAAAAATTTCACTGAGAGTTGATAGTACAGAAATATATCTATAATAAGCGGGGTTCAATGTACTACCAGATTTAAAAAAAAGAGTTATTATTTCTTATATTTACGCGAACACTACACATTTAAATAAAACTAATTTTACGGATGTTATCGCGTATATTAACTTATTTTACATTCCCAACGTTTCAAGCACTTTACAGCACCCATGGTCACGGGGGGGACTGAGGTGTATGACGTCCCAATGTCATAGTTAACCACGGCTACTTCCAGATTAAAAATTATTAATTTTTGTTCCGATCTACGCAGTATGAACTTACAGTATTATGAAGTCTTGCAGTTGTATGCTTGGGTTGGGATTTAATTTTATTAATTATGGGATCCCAAGCAGATGGTAGCACGCAGCCATTTTCTCTATTGAAATTAGGATGTTTCTTGATTTCAATAGCCTCGCGAATCATCCATGGAAGGAATCGGTGTTCTTTAGCGAGGATTTGTGGTCTATCAAATCTAATGTAGTGACGGGGGCGATCCTGTACGTGTTCACAGACTGCAGACTTCCCGGAGCGTCTACTCTTCACATCAGCTATGTGTTCTTTAACACGGGTTTTTATAGATCTTTTAGTTTGTCCTATATAAGAGAGACCACATTCACAATAAAGCTTGTACACTCCTGCATCTAGCAGAGGAATATTACACTTGACTGATGGTAAAAACTGACTAATCTTCTTCAGCGGCTTGAAATATGTTTTAATGGAAGCACGCTTCAAGATGTAGCCAATCTTGTCAGTGACACCTCTGACATATGGCAGTACAGCAGGCACTCGCTCGATTGTGGCCGGCTTCACTCGTTCACTGTTACGTAGGCGCGGGACCCGAAGCTTATTGTCGTGCAAAACTTGCTTGACGTGTTGGAGCTCGGCGGCCAGGTGTTTACTGTCACAGATCCCTCGTGCTCTCTGAAACAAAGATTTACCCACGGTAGCTAACTGTGAAGGATGGTGGTAAGAATCACTGTTTAAATATCTATCTGTATAGGTCTTTTTTCTATACACAGTGTGGCTCAAGTTGTTATCAGGATTCCGAATTACTAACACATCTAGAAAAGCTAAAGAATTGTTTGCCTCTAACTCCATTGTGAACTGAATTTTATAATTTAAGGAGTTAAGATGGTCTAGAAATGCAGTTACTTTATCTAAAGGGAGAATTGTGAAAGTGTCGTCTACGTACCGCTTGTAGAATCTTGGGTTTACGGGAGAAGTACGCAGGGCATTCTCCTCAAAGTCCTCCATGAATATATCGGCAACAATGGGAGATACAGGTGAGCCCATCGCCACTCCATCTACTTGCTTGTAGAACTCCTCCTTCCACAATAGGTAGCCAGATATAAGGCAGTGTCTAAGTAATACTGCATATTCTACGGGCATGTTGTTTTGCTCTAGCCTTCTAGTAACAATTGAGATGCAGTTTTCAACAGGTAAGCATGTGAACAGAGACTGCACATCAAAACTGACCATAGTTTCATTTTCTGCTAGATGTAGGTCTTTAATCTCGCTGAAAGAATGGTAGGAATCCTTTGTGTGTGCTCTTGTATATCCCCTGAGCGGTAAGAGTATATTCGCTAAGTGTTGAGCCAATGTGTAAGTTGGTGAATCGATTTGGCTCACTATATGACGTAGTGGAGCATTGGGCTTGTGTATTTTTGGTAACCCATACAATTTCGGTGGTTTGGTACACGTAGGTATTATCGATTTTACGTCTAGATTTAATCTTTCGGAGTGTTTCTTTATGAGATCACTAGTTGTTTTAGTGTGTTATTTGTTGGGTCATTTTTAACCTTTTTAGAACTTTTGTCGGATGCAAGTACTTATATACTTGCATCCGACAAAAGTTCTACGACTACCGTGGCATTTCCCTTATCTGCGCGGAGAATCGTGAGTTCTCGTTTATTGCGTAGGTTATTCAACGCTTTAAATTCGTCTTTAGGTAGATTCGGTTTTGGCGTTGAGGTTCAACGTAACATAGACGAAATGTCTTGACGTATCGCTTCCAAATCTTCCTTTCGCATATTGTTTTTTAATAAACAGTCCTCGACGCTGCAGATAACTTCTTCGTACGGTAATTTTTTTAGGTGTTAAAGCAAAATTAAGGCCTTTCGATAATACTCTAATTGTTGCATCATCCAGGAGTTTGTTTTGACAGATTATAGACCGCGCTTAATCTGTGATCCGCGTTCGTAGTCAATGGTCCTAATTTCAATAGAGAAGATGGCTGGGTGCTACCATCTTCTTGGGAACCCATAATTAATAAAATTAAATCCCAACCCAAGCATACAACAGCAAGACTTCATGATACTGTAAGTTCATACTGCGTAGATCGGATCAAAAATTAATAATTTTTTAATCTGGACATAGCCGTGTTTAACTATGACATTGGGTTATCATACACCTCAGTCCCCCCGTGACCATGGGTGCTGTAAAGTGCTTGAAACGTCGGGAATGTAAAATAAGTTAATATACGCGATAAAATCAGTAAAATTAGTTTTATTTAAAAAAGTTATTACTTTACTATACTTCAATAAATCAGTAAAGACCAGAATCGATACAAGTATTAAAAATAATAGCAAGATGCAGTGCAATTAAATCTATTATGGACGCAATAACTGTAACGGAAATCCCCCACAAATCTACTGTTTTCTTTACAGCAATGTTTTTGAAGTATTTTACAATATTATGCGGTAATACTTTTTCAAATCTAACGAGGTTTCCCTGTACTGATTTCGCTGTTAATTTTACTCCACGTTATTTTAATTTTATTCTTAGCAGTCTTAATTTTGTTACAAATATGTAATGATTTGGCTGTGGAGCAAACTCTTTTAAACATTTTAGAATATTTTTTTACATATTATTTAAAAGCGTCGAAAAGATTATATGATCTTTCATGGTAAAGGTCATATAACCTTCATCTACTTTTATTAATTCCTACTGTCGCCCACTCATTAAATGCCTTGCGACTGTTTCTGAAGAATATTTTATTAAATTCATTGCTTTTATGGGTAAACGATTCTCCATATAAATAGTCTGCATTGTTCTTATAAGAAAGCGATGGAAGGTTTTTTACCATATTACTTCTAAATCTCTCCAGGCGTTTTGCATTAATAGGAACAAACACAATTTTCTCAAGTTACCTATTTTTGTGCATGAAAGGTAACAAAACCAGTTGTCCACAATGATCTGAACTAAGTTTTCAATTATTGATTTGTTGATTGGTACAACACCTGTAAAAATATTATCAATACAAGTAGCACTTCACCCTGAAATACGTGTAGCTTCAAAGAATAAATTATTGTGATTATAGGATTTGAACAAAGAGCAAAATTTAATACTGATGGAAGAAGTTTCAGGAGATTGATGTTAAAGTCTCCACACACAACAAGAGATTTATTCTGTTTATTAAGCTTAACTAAAACTTCTTCCAAAATTTTTTCAAAGGTATTATCACTTGAATATGGGGGTCTGTAAACACTGACAACAATAAGGTGATAAAGCTCAACACATGCCATTTCTACAGTACGCTCAACAGAGAGGCTCACAATGTCTTTGCGTTCTTTACATGATAAGGATTTATTAGCGAGGATTAAGAAGACACCACGTAATTTAGTATCTCTATTGAACGAACTGACCACCTGGTGATTACTAAAATTAAATATGGAGTTGTAATCTTTCAACGAATGTTCAGTAATACATAAAAATATGAATAGAATAGAATAATTTTTTATTCAATGTAACACTATGTAAAAACAAGATGCAATAAGTGAATATGAATATATAGGTATATTTAATGAGGAATAATCTACATTACCACCACCACCATCACCAACACAAGCACAGCCTATATTTTTTTTTCTGAAAGTGTAAGCTGTTGGCCCTACGGCCTTGAGAGCTTCATCTAATTAGGCTCGCGGTACCCCGACCCCTGCTTTCGGGGTGAGGCTCCTCGAGCTGGGGGGGGGGGGGCTCGATGCGATTCAAGGACCCCTTTAGAAGGAGGTACGAACCTCGGATTGGAACCACTATCGCACTTTTGTTTACGGCTCGCAAGATTAGAAACGCCCCTTATACGGGGTGTATCTGTGACCATGCGTTCGCCGGCGAAGGCGGTGTGCCCTAGTGTTCTGTACTAGAGTAGTGTCTGAGTGTGTGCGTGTGTGGTAATGTTAACTGAAGGGGTTCCCTCTCCTGTGGAGGGGGGGGGATCGTTCTTGGGACGTCTCCTGTGAGGGGCAGCATCTCTCTCTGGGGAGTACGAGCCCGGGACTCATTCACCAACGGATTTTTGTGCTCATTAATCGAATCGAAGTATTTTAAGGATAATTCCTTAACGTGGTAGAGCCATGCTGAATCTATAATAGTAGTATAGTTGTAGTACGAAAGGGTCGGCTCGACCGGGAAAGGACCACGCTCTCACAGAATACCAGCGTAAAATAACAGTCTACACTGCTGTGTTTCGTATAGTGAGTGTAGAAAACCGGGGACCCTTTTTACTGGAAAAGAGGCATTTCATCTTACTCCTCACGGGTGACAACGCATCTGCATTTTCAGTCTTTATTGAGGATAGATGTAGATGTCTATGGGTCACAGTAACCACTTACCATCAGGTGGACTGTGTGCTCGTTTGTCACCCTATCCTAAAAAATAAATTTTCAGACGGCTGAGTATGATGCGTTCATAGATTTTCCCCATAGGCACAGCCTATCAATGTCCACTGCTGAATATAAGCCTCCCTATAGACTGCCTCATAACGGGGATGTTGCCACAGTTGCTACGCTTGGTTAGTTTTTAGTGACCGTGGTAGAGCCATACTGCAGTTATATTATGGTTGTAGCACGAATGAGTAGTCTCGACCGGTAAAAGAAACACAGTGTAAAATATCAGGCTTCTTACAATTGTTGTGTTTCGTATGGTAAGTGTGAAGAACCGGAGATATTTCTACGGTAGACGAGACAACCCACCTTAGTCTTCAGTCATCGCATTCGCATATTGCTTTTATGCGAAGTCAGTATTAGATGTCTATGGGCCACAGGCATCTACTTACCATGAGATGAAATTGCGTCTTCTCATCTTTATACTATAAAAATTTATATAGTTATAGGCATTATTTATATGTATATATATTTATATGCAGGAAGAGGCTGCTGCCCGTCTTCTGGTTCGTTTCCCTTTGTAGCGTCTTACAACAACCACGACTCGATATGGGGTAGTAAGTGGATATTCTTACACGGTTACACGGATTTACATAACATGTAAATAAAATGCAGATGTCTTTGTTGTTATATAAGTATAAGCGTATGGGTTTAGCTTTCTCAAGAAATTGTTTTATGAAATGAAAATAATATTACTATGGGAAACTTTTACAAGTTCTGCAAAATATTTAATAACGAATCTTTGAATATTTTGTGTATATTGTAGGTAAAATTCACGTCATTTTCTGTGGGTATTTTCCAAAGGGCTTTGATTTCTTAACCTTGTACGAAAATTAAAATCATGAATTCAATTTGTATGATAACAATAGGTAAACCTTGGGAGGAATCCATAATAGGAATACTCCTCGTTTGTTATCCTCGTTTATAATACATAAACCAGTCGATTCTTATTTAAACTCAATGAGATTTTCATGTCTAACTACTTACAATTCTAGATTCAGTCATATAATGATGACATAAAATATCCAATAACCTATTCATCACTTGTTTTTCGTAAGAATAATTGTTGAAAGTTATGTTAATATTATTAATAGATTATATGAATGGTCATAAGTCAACTGCGAGCAGGCGAAAATATTAGTTCTATTATTTTATAAACCGCAAACATTGTTCTTAGTAATCTTACACTGATTTTGTTTATTGTGACTAAGAAAACGCTGTCATTAATTATGTGCGAACTTTTCAAAGTGTATTTGAAGATTATTCTACATAAGTATGCAACTTTATTTCATATTTTCTTAAAATTTAATCGTAGTAAGTGAAATACAACTGCCATCTTAATTTATTCACGTCGCTAACCACCTGCGCCCGTGCCCTTGCGATCCACAGCTATGACACAGTTTTTGTTCTGAATTTCCGGTCTAGTAGTGTATACATACAGGACTTTGGCAGTAATATTGAAGATAAGGGATACAAAGTAAAAACCCGGAATAAATAAATAGTAAATATAAATAATAACATATAAATTTTTTATATATATATAAATTATATATATATATATAAATAAAGAATAAATAATAGCCGAAAACTTAATTAATTTTTGCTTTTGCTGAGATTTGATCGAAAGATATGGCGTAATAACTTGGTTCTCTGATCTCTTAGCTTGTGTCGTCCAGCATTCATAAGATGATCGCCACCCGTACTAAGTTATGAACTTTTAACCTTAGTGATTCTAGCGACAGATCTAGTTAGGGTGACCGACTTGCTATTATTCTAACTATATCCTGTACTTTAATAGTTTGGCGTAATTTAAAAGTTGGTTGATAGTTGCTAAGATCCGCGAGGTTCCGCTTTTCATGCCGCAGATTAATTTTATTTTTATTAATTTATTTATTTTTTTGCAAAATAACACCGGTTCTTTTAATTGCTATAGTCGCTGTCTTCTCTGTTTGTCTGTCTGGTACAAATTTAGCAATCGATTTTAAATTAACTTCCCAATGAGCTTATAATAATTATAGCATAGCTCACAACTAGAACGTTATAAAATGGAAGGAATATGACTATTATTACACATTCAATAAAATATAGACTTACAGATATTACATAGTATTAATGAAACCGTGTAGCGGTGTCCCGTGGGTGTTGTAAGAGACGACAGAAGGAAACTGAAACAGGAGATGGGCAGCAGCATCTCTTGAAAACAACTCAAAATAAAAAAGACTGCGGTGAGCCAACCCGCCTTCCAAGCGAGGCAAAATTTCACATAAAAATATTTTGTAGAGGCCGATGAGCAGCAGTGGACTTTTATGGAGCTATCAAGCATGAATGGGAACGGATGGACTAGCATATTAACAGATTTTACATAAATACATTACATATAAACACGCCTCTTTCCCGTAGGGGGTAGGCAGAGACCACTTCTTTCCACTTGCTACGATCCTTACATACTTGTTTCGCTTCGTCCACTTTTCATTATTCCCTTCATACATGCTCTACGGTTTAGGGTACTTTTGAACTGGCCTTTTTGATTGGTCTAGAAATGTCCCGCCTAGGTCTACCCCTTCCAACACTTTCATCCACACTCGCCTTATACACTTTTTTCGTCAATCGTTCTTCATTCATTCTCTCGACATGGCCAAACCATCTCAGCATACCTTTCTCATTTTTGTCACTACATCTTCTTTCAGAACAACAGATTTTAATACAAGTAAAGCGATGCAATGCAAAATAATTTTATTATCTCACAGGATATTGACATATTTACATGTAGTCAGACGAAGTTCACAATGCAGCATACAAATGCGTAGAAAATTGTAATTTTTTTAATTAGTATTTTATTTTATAATCATTGTTAATATTATATTTCATTATTCATTATTTTACAGTCATGATTATAAGTCAGTAGTTTTCTTATATTTTAGGTTAGCTATAGCATCGCATTGGTTAATAAAACTGTAATGATGTTATAATTATGTAATAAATAAAATAAATAATTCCCTTATCACCAAGTTCAGCCACTAATTCAATTCCGTAAAGTAATGACTAAAATGAATAACCTTTCCCCAGTCATGATATGTCTAATTCTAAAAATGTCATAAATGGAAGCCAAAGAAAAATTAAGAATATTAATGTAATTATTGTACTTGTTAAATGATCATGGCTTGTAGTGGCGCATGAAAATCTACGACATTATCTTATTTTGTTCTTTAGGTAATAGCTTTGATATAGTTTTATTGTTGCTGCATTAATGATAACATAACACAATATATTCTTGTGTTGGTACAAAATGTTTTCATAACGACCCGAGGTCGTCGTAAGAGGCGAATGAAGGAAACAAACCAGGAGTCCAGGAGATGGGCAGCAGTAAATTATTGAAAACAACTAGAAAATATGAACTGCGGTTGCGATTCGCCTGCCAAACGTGACACCTATGACAACTACCCCCTTGTGAGGTGATCTAAGAGAGGCCTATGCTCTGCAGTGGAATATTGATAGGCTGTATATATGATGAAGATGAATGCTAAGCAGCCAACATCAAGCGGCCACTTTGGACCGGCCTTGTGGCTATGTGGCCCATTCACCTCATAAGATGGGAGCCATTCCTCTTTCAGTCATTTTGAATTAGTTTTTTTTATAGGATAGCGGTGAAAAACAAGCACACAGTCCAACCGATGGTACGTGGATTGCTGCGGCCTATAGGCACTATATAAATTTATTTACTTTTACACAATAAAAATCAAATTGCTGATGCGTTGTCGCCCCTGAGAACCAAGACACTTTACACTCACCACACGAAACACAGCAGCATTCTGATACAATTAAGGCGACATTAGCGTATTTCTACGGTGCGGACTGCAAACCCAGAGGGTCTTAAATCCGCCATACGAGTACTATGGTAAACCTCTCTTAACAAAAGCATTTTTAAGCTTACTTAGGTGGTTACGTTAATAGCGTTATTAGTATTAAAAATCACTCAAGTCAGATGCGATGACGCAGATGATTTATGTCGATAGCACCTGAATACATAGTATCTCCAATTCCCCAGCCACGTCCAAAATACATTGATGCAGTTCTTGTATTGTTGATTTTGGAGTTTGTAGACTTTTTCTTTTAAGCAGCCCCAATAAAAAATAACTAGCAGATTTTGGTTGGGCGATCGTAGTGGCCCACAAATAGGTCCCAAACGAACGATCTATCTGTTAGGATACAGATCGTTCAGGTACTCCATTACGGGCGTAGCGTAAAGTAAACCCAATTACTGCGATGGACCGCCAAAGGCATCTCGTCTAAGAGATCAGGTAAATAATTTTGTAAAAAATTGAAATATATCCATCTAGGTTTCTTGGCAGTTCGAATGGGCCTATAATATGGCCATTCAATATTACAGTATAATAAATAATATTGAATTGGTATTGAGATCTATCCTCACGCATTAGGTAGGGATTTGTTAGTTGCCAGCTATGAGGATCATGTAGATTTAGGTAGCCATCTCTTTTGACCGATGATTCGTTGCTTCATAATATTTTGTCGATAAATCCCGATTTTGCCTCACTTTTGCTCAACATTTGGCGCCAAAACTTTGGTCTTCGCAGCTAGTCCCTTCACTTTAAAGTTTGCACATGGGTAACTGAGTAAGGATTAAATTTGGGTTTCTAAAAAATACTATATATTGTCAAATAAATAATGCCTTCCCGCCTTGCTATTGTCCTAGTTAAAATAGAGGAGCCTGGTATCTGGTGCCTGGTGCTACCATAGACTAGCTCCATATCGGCGCCGCTCTGGCGGCTATAAATTGTAAATTATAACTACGTCATTATCAACATGGATTACAGTCCTTGACAAGTACACTGCTGAACATAGGCCTCTCCCAAGGAATGCCACCAAGCACTGTCCTGAGCCACCTGTATCCATGACTTCTTGCATGACTTCCTAGGTCGTCACTCTCTCTAGTGAGGGAATGCCGTACACTTCATCTGCGTGTACGAGGCTGCCACTTGAGAACCTTTCTTCCCCATCGGTTATCGGTTCTTCGAACTATATTGACAGCCCATTGCCACTTCAGCTTACTAATCTGTTGAGCTATGTCGGTTACTTTCGTTTTTACTGCGTTTTTAGTCTATCACGCAGAGAAAACCCAAGCTAGCCCTCTTTGAGCGACCTTGAGTTTATAACTACGTATTTTGCAAAAAAACTATGTTAGTTCCGAATGTGCATTAAACACGCCCACCACGTCGAATGGTTTGGTTCTCGTATTACCGATCATGCAAAAATCTGTTTACAACTTGACCTTGGCATATGGTCAGGTATCAGGTTTCCGTCTAAACTCCTCTTGGCTCTACGGATTATTGCCTGATCTGTAGGCTGTCGCCGTTTGTGGCACTATAAGTCAGCGGATTTGAATAAGATTCGGGGTTTTTATGCACGATACCCATGGGGTAGATTTCCTGGTTCCTGGATGATCCCAGGCATCGCTCAAATGACAGATCTCAGCCTTAGTCCCTCCCGCAAAATCGCGCAGTGTTACAGGGCCTGTGCCGACGCATCGGCATCCCGAGATGCATACACTAGCACACTCAAAAATAATTAAAAGGACTTGATGAAATCAACCCCCCCCCCCCATCGTACTGAAGACGTGTGATCCAGACTCAGCACAGGTTCTTACGCGTTTTTTTTGGTTCTCTTACTCTGAAGACCTCGTGCCTAGCTCATGGGAAATAGGCTTTGTGCACTCAATTTCTAAAAAAGTGACCGCTAGGAGCCGGCCAAGTACAGGCCTATCGCTATCAGCTCTTTGTTTCTCAAAATAATGAAATTTTATTCCATTATTAACTGCCATATCTTTATCATCTCATGATCATCATGCTCATGAGATGATAAAGATAATCAGCTGATTAATCTTTACTGTTTCGGTTGAGGTTGCTGCGCTGGTGATACACTTTTTGGCTCCGCTTTTTGTCTACCTGACCACCGATGGTCGCGACCAAGTGGAAGGCCCTGGCGTTTAATTTTGACATAACGAAGACCTTCGATTGAATTTTGGATCAAAGAGCTTATTTCAAACTTCCTCTCTTATGGGCTTCCTATAAATTATACAATTGGGTCATCAGTTTTCTTACAAATCATAGTATTAAGGTCGTAGTATACGGCGCATACTCCGACTCTAAGCCTGTGAATGCTGGTGTTTCACAGGCTGCGTGATATCGCCTGTTCCTGTAACCCTGTTTCTTCTGCATATTGTGACGTCCATTATTAAAGTGCATTGTCGGGCCACGCACAATGTAGAGGTCGGGTTCCGTAGTTGCCCGTCATAATAGTTCGCAGTTTTACCACTATAACGACTAAAAATGGGCCCTAATAGGAAGATTGTAGCTGAAGGACTTATTTCCAAATCAGTCTTATAGGGGAGTAGTATTAAAAATGATTAAAAACATATATAATATTATGATAATAATACCCTATCTATCCTAAAAATGAAAAAGTAAAGCTAATTGTAGTAGTAACGATATAAGTCGTTTTCTTCATAAAATGATCTTTTAACAGTTTACTATAACATTACACAATTAATATTGCAGCTAGTTTTAGGTCATTTTCTGTAAAGTTATAATGAAACTCGTAAAAACAGCCAGGGGACACTTCAAATAAGCTTAGAATTAATGCTATACGAGGCCAGAGTGGCTGTATTCTGAATGACGAAGCTTTGAGTTTAAGGAGATGGAAGGAACACTTTGAAAGCGTGTTTATGAGTGATGAGACGTTTGAATTAAATGAAATAGAAATTCCGAAAGAAGAGGAAACAGATAGAGATATAAGTATAGATGAAAGAATGAAAAGTAGCAGGTAAGGCAGCCGGATATGATAGAGTATCTCTCGAAATGCTGAGGGCTGGTGAAGGAGTGGTGGCAGACCTGTTGTGCATCTTGTTTAATTTATGTTGGGAACTTAAGCGGATACCGGGAGACTGGTGCAAAGCCGTAATAGTCCCAATATATAAGAGAAGAGGATCACAGCAGAACTGTAAAAACTACCATGGTATCAGCCTTCTTAGCATTGTGAGAAAACTGTATGCTAAAAAACATTAAAGAGTTATGAAAGCAACTGATGGAAAAATTTGGGATGTGCAAGCAAGGATGTACAAATCAGGTCTTTTCGATGTGCATGGTCGCGGAGAAGTTTTTGGCCAAAAATCAAAAAGTTTTTTTGGCGTTCGTGGACTTGGAAAAGGCTTATGACATAGTGGACAGGAATGTGTTATGGTAAACACTGAACTCATTTGGGTTGAGCGCTGGGTTGATACAGGCATTGAAGTTTCTGTATACGGACTTTAGTGCTTGTGTCAGGATCAACGGGGCCTACTCGGACTGGTTTGGCATCCATAAAGGTGTAATATAGGGTTGTGTGGCTTCCTCATGGCTGTTCAACCTATTTATGAACAGTTGTATGGAAAATTTTAAAGTAGAGGAATGCGGGTTAAGAATCTGTGAGTTAACTGTCAAATGCCTATTGTACGCCGATGATCAAGTCATACTTGCATCATCGGTGGCCAAATTGCAAATGATGGTTACATTAATTAACAGGACATTAAAAGAACAGGGAAAGAAAGTGAATGCAAGTAAGACGAAAGTTATGGTTTTTGAAAGAGAAGAAAGTAAAAGGATATGTGAAATAAGAATAGAAGGGGAGTTGATCGAGCAAGTAGATGAGTTTGTGTATTTGGGATATGTTTTTAGCAGGGATGGTAGATAAGATAAGGATAAAGAACGAAGAGTGAACGCAGGAAATAGAGTGAATGGGGCTCTACACCCTATTGTGAGAAGTCAAAATGTGTCCAAAAAGGCACGTATGGCAATTCACAATACTGCGTTAGTCCCTACTTTAACGTATGGTAGTGAAAGTTGGGTGCGGCAGAAGAAGCACGAGAGTAGAATAAATGCTGTTGAAACGCGATCATTAAAGATAATGTTAGGGATGAATCTGAATGACAGAGTGAGAAATTGTGTGATAAGACAAAAGTCTGGCTTGCAAGATGATGTTGTGAGCAGGTTTAAGAAAAGAAAGCTTCGGTGGTTTGGGTATGTAGAAAGAATGAATGAGGAAAGAGAGAGAAAGCAAATTTATGTTGCAGACGTGAACGGCAGAGTCGGGAAAGGACGCCCTAGGCGAAAGTTTATCGACTAAATTGGCAATATATTGAAAATGGGCCAAATCTAAGAGTACCTTTAACCGACGAGCGTGTACGCGTAGGTATATGGATGTGGAGGAAGCGAGAGAGGTGTGTCAGGATCGTGCCAAATGGAAGTCCATAGTCTCTGCCTACCCCTCTGTGTAACAGGTGTGAGTGTTTATGTTTAGTGTTTATGTGCTAATGCACTTTTTTCTAATAAAGGTATATATTGTAAATATTGTATCAGTTTGTCGACTATTATTCATTAACTTCTAAATACTACTTAGCTGTGATAGCTTTCCTCTTAACTTCATTATATATACTACTGTTGCGTAGACTTCTCAAATTTCCAAAAACAGCGGTATAGTTGGTAGAGGTGGAGGGGGGGGGGGGCATGACTCTAATGAAACGTACAGTTAAAGCTAAATATTTCGCAAACAAACCACTGAATCAAAAATGTAGTTCAACACCCCCAATTTTTTTATTTATTTATTTATTTGTATGGATCTCCACGTCTAAGTTCCGTAAGTCATCACTGGCAACGCGTACTGGTTGTACAATTTCGTTTTAAGGTTTTGAGGTATGTCTGACGAGAAGATGTGTCGTAGCTTCCCGAACGCTGCCCAGCCGAGTTGAATCCGTCGATTGATCTCTCGGTCGAAGTTGGACTTACCTAGTCAGACTATTTGTCCCAGGTAAACATACTCGTCAACAACTTCGAGCTTAGTGCTCACAACAACTACCGGCATAGGTGTGACATGGACATTAAACATAATCTTTGTTTTGTCCATGTTCATCTTAAGACCTATCCGTTGAGAGACACTATTGAGGTCATTTTGCATAGTGCTTAGGTCCTACAGCGATTCTGCCATAAGGACTATATCGTCGGCAAATCGAAGGTAAGTTATGTACTCGCCATTGATGTTGATACCGTATTCTTTCCAGTCCAGAAGCTTGAAAACGTCTTCCAATGCAGCGGTGAAGAGTTTCGGGGATATGAATTCTCCCTGTTTTACACCTCTCTGCAATTGGATAGGTTTTGTACTCTAGTTTTGTACTCGAATAGCCATCGTAGCTCTACTGTACAAACACTTCAGCACTTCGATATACCGACGGTTCAACTTGGCACCGCTGAAGGGACTGCAGCACCGCCCAAATTTCGACGGAATCAAAGGCTTTCTCATAGTCCACATACGCCAGAAATAGTGGCAAATTGTACTCCTCGGACTTCTGTACAATTTGCCGAAGGGTATATATGTGCTCTATGGTGCTAAAGCCCTTTCGGAAACCGGTTTGTTCGGGAGGCTGGAAGTCGTCAATTCTGCGCGCGAGACGATTCGTAATGACTCTCGAAAACAGCACGTAGACGCGGCTCAGAAGGGAAATCGGTCTGTAGTTCTTCAAGAGAGCGTTGTCACCTTTCTTGAAGAACAAGAACACCGCACTTCTGCTCCACGTGTCCGATGTAATGCCACCATGGAAGACGGAATTAAAGAGCTTCTGAAGGACTTCAAGTACCGGGTTTTCCATCCGCTTTCGGAAGCTCTGCTGTAATTCCATCCTCGCCTGGGGCCTTACCGTTTTTAAGGTGCTGGAGAGCCATTCTAATCTCGCTCAGAGTTACGTCCGGGATATCTTCGGAATAGTGTCGGATGAGACTCGCACTTGGATCGTTACTCACACTTGCGTGTGGCTCCAACGATGACGTGTACAGCTGCCCATAGAACCTCTCAATCTCACTCAAAATCTCAGGTGTCCCGGAAACGATGCTGCCACATTCTGTCTTCAGCTTTGACAGTTGGCTCTTTCTGGTAGACAGATCTCTGGCAAAGACTTTGGAGCCTTGGTTCCGCTCGATCGCTTATTCAATACGAACTGTATTGAAGTTGCGTAAGTCCCGCCGCATGCATTTGGAGATCTGTCTGTTCATATGCCTGTATGCTGTCAAGTCTGTTGAAGAATGCAGCTTCATCTCCCGTCTAACAGCCATGAGATTAAGAGTGTGATCGGAGAGTTTTTGTGTTCTTCTGCGGCGGGTCTTGCAGAACTTAGCTCTGACCGCATGGACAGTTTCCACGAGCTTGTAATTCATAAACGTGGTCCTTCACAGCTGGCCGTATGAGGAAGCTCAAGGTCGCTCAGTGAACTATGGAGAGGGCTATACTTGGAGTTTCTCTGCGTGATAAACTTAGAAATGAGGATATCCGCAGTAGAACTAGAGTAACCGACATAGCCCAACGGATTAGTAAGCTGAAGTGGCAGTGGGCCGGCCATATAGCTCGAAGAACCGACAATCGATGGGGGAGAAAGGTTTTCAAGTGGCAGCCTTGTACTGGTAGGTGAAGTGTAGGGCGTCCCTGCACGAGTCGATGTCGAAGTCGATGGGTGCAGGTGGCTTAGGATCGTGCTTTGTGGCATTCCTTGGGGGAGGCCTATGTACAGCAGTGGACTTATGGAAGGCTGTAACGATGATGGATCTCCAACAGTTGTACACATTTAATTACTTCTAACATAACTCACTACTAATTACTATCTACTACCAATTATAGGGGAACTCTTCATTCTTAAACAATAGCAGTGTTTATAATTTGCCTATTTTAATGGTAGTTGGAACAAAAATAAGTGACATTTAAATGCAAATTATTTACATTGAACCAATTTACTAATTTAGATAAAGCATATTCTACGTTAATAAAGTAACATTTTTATTAAATACAAAAATAAATACGAAGTGTTTTTATTTTTTATTGAAGTAAGGTCTTCTAATTACTTCCAATAACGTATCATTCTTCTATTTACTATATCAGTAAATTATTTATAGATTTTAAGATATTTTATGAAATTCAAAATATACCTAGATTCTATTTATGTGTTTAATGTATAAGTTTTAACAACATTAAACAAATCTTAAAATTCGGTTGCACTTTTCTACTAGGATTTCTAACCTTTTGAACTCTAAGGTCTTACAATAAGCCTTAGTATAATTCGCTTTAGTTTACAATGATATACACAACGGATTGAAAATGGTCAGAATCTCTCTCTCTCTCTCTCTCTCCCTCCCTCTCTCTCTCTTTCTCTTTTTGTCAAAAATCTCACACTACAGGCTGTCTACGAATGGGGCGATGCCAATATTCTGAAACACAAGCGTGTCTGTTCACTGCAAAAAGGAGCCAGCTCATCTTGGCTCCTTCTTTTTGAAATGTATCACTGGAATACACCGATCGCCTCCAATTGCTGGGGGTTGAGATATCCTTAAATATGAACTTTCGGTTTGGTTTCCGGCGGTTCATTTAGTCCAAGATCAACGCATCTGCAATAAAGCTAGGATTCCTTGCAAAGGTGCGGCAATACTTCACGCCGTGACAATTGCTTACATTATGTAAAGCGCAAGTCCAGTCGTGCATGGAGTATTGCTGCCATATATAGGCTGGTGCTGCAAAATGCCACCTAGCAGCTGTAGACTCAATAGAAAGGCGTGCTAAGAGGCTTTTTGGTGACCTGAATTTGGTCAAAACCAATTTCACTATCCTCGAATACAATCGCAAAATAGCCAGCCCTTCTGTTTTCTACAGGATGCATTTCGGAAGGGGTGCGCAGTAATTACATAGTTTCACTCCTC
>JAVANC010000026.1:2045264-2117660 GCA_033319125.1 Parnassius glacialis
CAGATAGGGTTGTCGAAATGTAAAGACAAGATGGCGGCCGCAATAGGTATCAATTTTTTCATCATGGGTGTCAATTTCATGGTTTTAGAGGTTGCTGAAGCCGATAGTGCTGTCGAAATGTAAATCAAGGTGGCGGCTGCAATAGGTAAAAATTTTTTCATAATGGGTGTCATTTTCATGGTTTTCGAGGGTGCTGAATTCGATAGGGTTGTCGAAATGTAAATCCAAGATGCGGCTGCAATAGATATCAATTTTTTCATCATGGGTGTCATTTTCATGGTTTTCGAGGGTGCTGAAGCCGATCGTGCTGTCGAAATGTAAATCCAAGGTGGCGGCTGCAAAAGACATCAATTTTTTCATCTTGGGTGTCATTTTCATGGTTTTCGAGGGTGTTGAAGCCGATAGTGCTGTCGAAATGTAAATCCAAGATGGCCGCTGCAATAAGTATAAATTTTTCATCATGGATATCATTTTCATGGTTTTATAGAAATTCGAAGCCGATAGGGTTGTCGAAATGTAAATCCAAGATGGCGGCTGCAATAGATATCAATTTTTTCATCGTGGGTGTCATTCTCATTGTTTTCGCGGGTGTTGAATCCGATAGTGCTGTCAAAACGTATTTAAACTACTTTAAGAAAATCCGTATAATCATGTTTTACGTAATTTTTTATTGCGCTTAAGGCATGCCCAAATGGATTTACCAATTTTTCTTGATTCTATTTTAAACTATTATTCCCCGTGTTTCCATGGTTAATCATAAACATTCGTGCTAATAGCATAATATAGCTACAGTGTGGCTCTACCACAAATAAAAGAAATATCAAAATTATATTTTACATTTTGATATTTCTTAGACATGCAGGTTTTCTCGCAATGTTTTTCTTAACATTCATTCTTGAGATTATTTGGGGAAAAAAAATCCGCCCTACTGCCCCAATTCGTGTTGTCATATAACAATAATGCCCTCTCAATTATTGTTTTTGGAAAAGTAGTAAGAGATAGCACTCTTTTTCAGCCTAATAAAAATGATGTTAAGGAGTTACTCTAGCGCATGGATATGTGCTGGATGTCTTCAAGTCTGCGTGCGACACGATTCGTAATGTTTCTTGAAAACAGCACGTAGACGCAGCTCAGAAGGGAAATCGGTCTGTAGTTCTTCAAGAGAGCATTGTCGCCTTTCTTGAAGAACAAGACCACCGTACTTCTGCTCCACGCTTCTGGTGTAATGCCACCATGGAGGACGGAATTAAAAAAAGAGCTTCTGGAGCACTTCAAGTACCGGTTTTCCACCCGCTTTCAGAAGCTCCGCTGTAATTTCATCCTAGCTCGGGGACTACCCATTTTTAAGGTGCTGAAGAGCCATTCTAATCTCGCTCAGACTGACCTAGGAGATATCTTCGGAATAGTGTCAGATAAGACTCGATCTTGGATCGTTACTTACACTTGCGTGTGGCTCCAACGATGACGTGTACAGCTACCCATAGAACCTCTCAATCTAATTCAAATCTCAGATGTTTCGGAAACGATGCTGCCACACTCGGTCTTCAGCTTTGACAGTTGGCTCTTTCTGGCAGACAGATCTCTGGCAAAGACTTTGGGTCCGCTTAATCGCTTCTTCAACACAAGTTGTATTGAAGTTGCGTAAGCTCCGCCGCATGCATTTGGAGATCTGTTTGTTTAGTTGCCTGTATGCTGTCAAATCTGTTGTAGAGTGTAGCTTCATCTCCCGTCTAATGATGAGATTAAGAGTGTGATCGGAGAGTTTTTGTGTTCTTCTGCGGCGGGTCTTGCAGAACTTAGCTCCAACCGCATGAACAGTTTCCTCGAGCTTGACATTCATATCGTCCACTTCAATGCAGTCTTCCAGGCACTGAAAACGGTTTTGTAACTCGAGCTGAATGGTTTCGGGACTTTGTAACAGAGCACAAGGGGGACGGAGCGTTGACTTCATTAGACGAGACCTCTCCAACTTAACGTTTAGGTTCAGTGTGCCTCTCACCATTCGGTGATCGCTGCCGGTTTTCACCCTCGCGATCACTGAGACATCACTGAACAGTTGTCGTCTGGTCGTCATAATGAAGTCAATCTCATTTTTTGTCGAACCTTTGTGACTCGACCAGATTCACTTCTGGAAGAAAGAGTACATCATAAACAGTCCCTTTTCATCCATGAAGTTGGCCAGCTGCTGGTCCCTTGTGTTCCGTTGCCCTATTTCAAATTTCCCTACCATCAACTCGCCGTTCTCCCATGTGCCTTGTTTTGCATTGAAGTATCCCATAAACACCGTATAGTGGGTTTTGGAGGAATGCATGGCTTTAGACATATGAACTAATCCAAACAATTGTGAGTACATACGGAGAATAAGGTTGTGGTAGTATGGTACCTGACCCCCCCGAACGGGTTCCCGCCTTGTCGTGGCGGGAGGGCTTAGTAGCTGTGGTTTGGTCAACCGCGGTGAACAAAGAGGAACCCCTTGGCTGGCCCGAGGTGTAGGGCCGGCCCGAGGTGGCCACTCCGAGTGGGCTTGGGAAGTCCACTTCGGATGTGTGTTGGTGGGCTGCGGTGAGAGGGATGAGTGCTCCCTCTACCGCTGCCGCTGAGGTGGAGTCGCGGAGGAAGAGGAGTGCTGGTATGGCGATGCGCCACTCGCCCTATCCTCCGCGACTCAGACGGGGCCGCACCGTTAAATGATGCGGTGGTGGTGGGGCTGCGGGGGGAGAGGAGTGTCGTTTTTGCGAGGCGCCGCTCTCCCTACCCTCCTCAGCCAATCTTGGTTGGCGGCGGAGCCATAGACCAGATCCGCCGCTGGGGTCGGAAAAGCGGGCACTACTAAGCGCTCGATTTTCCTGGCCCCATGGCCTCCGCGTATCGGATTCGGGGGGGTCCGATACGCAGGTGGAATTGGAGGCTGTGGAGGGGGGTAGCTGAACACCTCGCTACCCCGTGCAGGAGACGAGGCCCGGACAGACCGGGCCAGCACTAGTGCGGGGCTGCGGAAGAATTTGGATTCCCGCGGCCTCGCGGACACGTGCGAGGCGGCACCGTGGGGTTTTAGCCGGTAGGAGTCCGGCATAACCTTCCGGTTGCCCCCGCAGCCGGAGGTATCCATGAGGATTTCCCCACGAAAAAAAAAGTATGGTACCTGATAATAAGTCCGTCACCGGAATAAACAAATAAATCACGGTAAGACAGTTATGCTTTTCACGGTACAACACTTAAAAACAGTCTCACATGAAGAAGCAGAAGGCGATTATAAATACGAAATTATGCGATTACAAATAGATAAGAGATTAAATCAGGAAGCACAGTTTACAGTCACTAACATAAAATAGCAATAAACAATCAAATAATATTTGTTATGCGTAAGGGCAAAGTTCGGCGTAGGCGCAAGCGGCACAGTATTCGCGTCAGACGATTAGATTGCGACTGCTGGTCATTGAACATATCGCGACGTAGGCACAGTACTCAGTTACATGGTGTTGATAATAAAACTTAAAACGAATGTTTGTTTCCAATGTACTTCGACCGGCCGGCGCCGAGAATTATACTATAATACAATACGAAAATAACATTTACTATAATAAATAAAAACAGTATTATATATATATATATATATATATATATATATATATATATATATATATGTGTGTGTGTGTGTGTGTGTGACTGTATTTGTATTGTAGATATATAAATATAATAAATATTATAATATTAATATTAAATTATATACATACATATCTTTGTAATAATAATTATTTCTTTAAATAAAATAAATAAATGTGTGCGTTGCCACATCACTCCATTCCAGAGACCGTGTCTACAGGCGATAATAATCTGGGAAATGTACTCTGCGCTCAGAACGAGCTATTTTGCACGCATTTGTTGGCGATGGGCTGCTATTTGGAAGTGGAGTGGGTGTGGGATTAGGAGTTGGTTTAAGTGGTGGAGAAGGATTTGGAGTGGGGTAATTGGAGTGGGACAGTATGTATATGCGCGATAATATGATAACTGCGCGAATAGTGCTGATTCGAATTGCCTACCGCGATCAGTAACAATATCGGTAGGGCAACCGAACCGCACTATCTATCCCGATAAAAACGCTTTAGCCACTGATTCCGCGGTGATATCTTTTAGTGGTACAGCTTCAGTCCATCGCGTGAAGCGATCAACAGTTGTCAAACAGTACCGATAAACACCAGACGGAGGTAAAGGTCCGATAAGGTCTAAGTGGACGTATTTGAATCGCGCCGTAGGTAAATCGAGCGTACCAAAAGGCGTCGAAACGTGTCGATTTACCTTTGTGCGCTGGCAAGTCAAACACGCCTTAGACCATTCGCAAAACTCTTTCCTAATCAGTGGCCATACAAAGCGTTCTACCACAAGTTTTGGGCAAGCGTTAGCGCCGGGATGGCTAAGCGAGTGTAAGCTATCAAAAATTTGCTTGCGTAAGACTTTAGAGACTAAAGGCTTGGGAGTCGTTGTGCTGACGTCTCAGTACAGTTCATTGCGACTACCAGGTATCTTTATTTTGTCAATTTGTAAGAAAGTGTCCTGCCTTAGCAAATCTGCAAATTCAGGATCGGAGTCTTGAGCCTTTGCAATGACATCTAGGTCTACAGTGCTTAGCAGTTCATCGACCTGCTCAACCCGGGGAAGCGTGTCAGCAACGGCATTATCTTTCCCAGCGATGTGTTGTATGTCCGTTGAGAACTGTGATATGTAGTCTAGATGCCTAAATTGTCGCGAACTGCAATTTGCCTTTCGCTTGCGAAATGCAAAGCACAGCGACTTATGGTCGGTATAGATGGTGAATGATGTTGCCTCTAGCCAATTTCTAAAGTACTTAATGCTCTCGTAAACAGCAAGAAGCTCCCTATCGTACGGTGAGTATTTCTTTTGCGACAGGCTTAATTTAAGAGAGAAAAAGGCTAGGGGCTGCCAATCACCACCAATTTTCTGTTGCAAAACTCCACCTATTGCAAGATCAGAAGCGTCAGTTACAAGACCTAGCTTTGCCTATCAGTCAGGATGTGCCAACAGTGCTGCATTGCATAAACTTTCCTTGCACTCTTCAAAGGTTTTCAACAAGTCTCCATTTAAATTGACCGGATGCGATGCTTTAACGGCGCCAGTCAGTAAGACGTTCAAGGGGGTTTGGATTTTGGCAGCTTGGGGGATAAACCTCCTATAAAAGCTTATCATGCCCAAGAACCTCCTAAGCTGTTTGGCTGTTTTAGGAACAGGGTACTCCTTTATAGCTTGAACTTTACCTTCCAGAGGTTTTGATTCATGTTGTGAGATGTGGTAGCCTAGAAATGTTACCTCTGATGCACCAAAATAGCAATTAGCGGTGTTAAAGAGCATGTCATAATCCTTCATCCTCGTAAATACTTGACGAAGGTGCTTTTTTGCTCTAATCCATCGCGTGAAAATATAAGGAAATCGTCAAGTTATGTGTAACAAAAATCTAGAACACGGGTCATCTCATCAACAAATCTCTGGAACGTCTGACTAGCTTCGCGCAATCCGAACGTCATATTTGGGAATGTCTGCCTCAAATATTGGTATCTGGTTATACGCCTTCACCAGATCTATAGTTGAAAAAATTTTGCAACCAGATATATTGTGGGCAAAGTCATGTATGTGTCAGATAGGGTACTTATCTGGCACTGTCCGGGCGTTGAGCATGCGATAGTCACCACATGGACGCCAACCATTGTCCTTTTTGGGAGCGAGGTGTAGTGATGACGACCAGGGGCTCTGGGAAGGACGAGCAGTTCCATTTGCCAACATTGCCTCGAACTCGAGCTTGACAATTTTCAGCTTGTCCGGGGCTAGTCTGCGTAGTGTACACAAAACTAGAGGACCTGGCGTGGTACGGATGTGATGTACTATGTGATGCTTTGTGTACGATGAGCGCCTGCCGGTCGTGTCAGTTCTAAAAATTCAGAAAGTATTTTATGATATTTAGAATCACTTGTCACGACCTTTACACTCAAAATTTGGCTATTGCTAGAAGCAATAGAAGATACAGCTGACAATTTAGTAGTGGCATCAATTAATAGCTTATTACGAACGTCCACAATAAGGTTGAAATGTGACAAATAATCTACGCCTATAACAGCTTTAGTTACATCAGCTACAGTAAAGCGCCATACAAAGTCTCTACGTAGGCCTAAATCAAGATTGAGCTCAACATAACCAACTGTATTTATTGGGAAATCGTTGGCTGCACACAATTGGTAGCCCGTCTTCGTACGTCGTTGATGAAGCGCAAAACGAGGGAAGACGCATAAGTCGCTTCCAGTGACAACCAGGAATTGAACGAAAAGGCGACCAGTAGTAGGGGACGAGCAATCTTCAGTCGCCATTATAGATTGCCTGTTGCGTTTCCCGATCTGTAGTCACATGACTGGAAGCACATCTTTGCTTTGCTGCCATATTTGTGATGGTACCAGCAGTTGGGGAACTTCCTATAATTAGACTGGGACCTTCTCGATTGCGTACGGCTTCGCCCACGTGACGTCTGTCGTTGGCGGGGACGAGAGCGGTCGCTAAGTCTCGTTGTGAGTGCACTAACCTATTTTGTCAGTTTCGTGATTTGCCGTTCCATAATATCTAATGTGGAGTCCACTCCGGAGCTTGATGTTGCTGCAACCAGCAGCAATGCCGGTAAGATATCGTGGATCCTGTCTGCCAGGTGCCAGCGAGTTCGCTGAAGGACAGACTTATCTGGGATGCGATTATGGTCTGCAGGTTGCTTGGAAGGCGACTCGTCCAAAGTGACCTCAAAAAATCGTCTGGTATCGTGGGGCCAGTGAGGTGTAGCAGGTGACGCAAGAACTGTGATGGCTTGCTATCACCTAACTCTTCCGATTGCAGGAGCTGCTTCACTTTTTTTCTTTCGAAATAGAAAGACGCCTGATTAGCTCACTTTTAAGATTCTCGTACTTTCCCGTAGCTGGAGGCAAAGTAATAATATCTTCTACCTCTACTGCATACTGCCGGTCCAAATGCGAAATAACGTAGTGGAATTTCGTCAAGTTATCCGTGATTCTTGATATGCTAAACTGACCTTTAATTTGTGAAAACCATATCTTTGGTTTTTCCGGCCAAAACAGTGGTATTCTCACACCAACACGAAATATATCTGATGCATTATAATGCGAGTCAATGGACACGCCCTCACGTTATTTTCGTTGACCGCGCCCTTCTTTGCGAATACGTTGTGTCAATACCGTCACTGCTCATCTTTCTTAAATGTTCTGATCGAGATCACCAGTTATGGAGAATAAGGTTGTGGTAGTATGGTACCTGATGGTAAGTCTGTCACCAGAATAAACAAATAAATCACGGTTGGACAGTTATATTTTTCACTGTACAACACATAAAAACAGTCTTACACGAAGAAGCAGAAAGCGATTATAAATACGAAATTACACGATTACAAATAGATAAGACATAATAGCAGGAAACACAGTTTACAGTCACTAACATAAAATAGGAATGAAAACTCAAATAATATTTGTTATGCGTAAGGGCAAAGTTCGGCGTAGGCGCAAGCGGCACAGTATTCGCGTCAGACGGTTAGATTGCGACTGCTGGTCATTGAACATATCGCGACGTAGGCATAGTACTCAGTTACACGGTGTTGATAATAAAACTTAAAACAAATGTTTGTTTCCAATGTACTTCGACCGGCCGGCGCCGAGAATTATACTATAATACAATACTAAAATAAAATTTCCTATAATAAATAGAAACAGTATAATATATATGTGTTTGTGACTGTAATTGTATTGTAAATATATACATATAATACATATTATAATATTAATATTAAATTGTATACATACATATCTGTGAAATAATAATGCCATCAAAAACATAACTTGTAGAAAAAGCCAAGTCTCGCAACTCAGTTCTTCTACCGTAAAAAGTTATGAGATCCATGTAATACCAAGTCGGTTAATTTATTCAGTCCATAGATTGATACATAGATTGACTTGGCAATCGCACTAAATCTAATTTAATATAATATGTATTACTTTTGAGATATATTGTGTTTTCATGCGATTGCCAGGTCAATCTATGTATCAATCTATGGACTGAATAAATTAACCGACTTGGTATTACATGGATCTCACAACTTTTTACGGTAGAAGAACTGAGTTGCGAGACTTGGCTTTTTTTACAAGTTATATTTTTGATGGCATCTCATTTCTTTTTGTAGGTAGTTATATCTAGGTAGCTATTTACACCTATTATTCCATTATACATAATATATACGTACACTGATTCATTCACTGCAAATGTAACTTTGTAATACTATATGTTTATATGGGATTACAAAGTGATTTATGCAGTTGGTGTATCTCGAAAACTGGACCGAAATATTAAAATATTTTAATTTTTCCTTGATTTATATATTAAAAAATGATTTTATTCCAAATTTGAAGTTTCTACGTCTGCTAGAAGTGCCTTAGAGTTTTGATGATCGGTCAGTCAGTGAGTGACAAAATTAAGAAACTTTGACTAGTTATTTTTCTTAAACTACTGGTTCAAATTTAATGAAATTTAAAATATACCGAGTTTATACCATGCCTACTTGGTTGGTAAAAATTCAGGCTTCTAGTTTTATCCATAACGAAGTTATAGGGTTTCGGAAATGGCCTGAACTGCTTCGAGAAAAGGATGGTACGGCCGTGCCGCTTTTTTGCTCGACTTGGCGGGGGCACTGCCGTGCCCCCAGATTATTTCTTTATATAAAATAGATAAATGTGTGCGTGGTAACATACACAATGTTCACTTTTACTTTATTTTAATTTTACTTCAGTACCGTTAGTCATCTTTTTACCAGATGTCTGCAATATTGTTTAATGAATATTTTATATGCATTATTATAAGTACCCAAATTTGATTAAGAACAAAAGAAAAATAATTTTTTGCTTGTTTTGTAGTAGGATTTTATATATTTTTTATTTTTCTGCCATAAATATTAGAAAACATCTTTTTTATGATTAATCATTAAATTAATCTTTAAGAAATCATTATTTATGAATAATGATTTTTAATAAAACCTTTTTGAGTATTTGTATATTTATTTTGCAGTTATTTATTTATTTGACTGTAGACGATGATATTTTATGATAAAGCACCTCTGAAAAATCGTAATGAGACTTTGGCTGTCCACGAAGTTGGCATCAAGGTCTTCTGAGTGTCAACCGCCCTATTAAATAAGTTGCTAATATTTAATAACATTTTAAATTTTATTAAAATTGCAAGTACTTACTTGTTCATAAACATATTTAAATCGTAATTTTATGAAATCTACCATTCTTGACGCGTCTTTAAGTGATCATGTAATTCTAAACGATTTGAATCCCCTGAGCTACTACGGTGTTAATTATTTTTGTTATAGGGATAATTAATACTGACCGCGAATTTTAAGTAACGATCCACTTTGCAAAGTTCTGAAGTTATACCAGTTCTCAGATTTGCACGAAATTTATAGCTTACATACTTATTATTCTTGTCCTTATCGTTATATTACGTTTCAGCCTTAACTTGAAAAGTTTCACTCGATTCATTTTGAGCAGTTCTTATTTCTTAAATAATATTTTTATATACGCTGTTTGTGAAATGCTTCCGAAAACGAAGACAGACGATAGAATTAACGATACCTTTGATATAGGTCATAAAGAAAATCGACACGGAGGAAAAAAATCTTTTCACAACGTTTTATTAGTTTTATCCTCGCTGTACCATCTTAGTATAGCTAAATGAAGCGATAATTTCATAAAAAAATCATAAAATTACTTAAACGTAAAACCAGCATTGGAACTTAAATAAAATCAACTGACAATAGTCAATTCTTGCGGAATTTACGCAAATTTCGCGCGGCTCGCTGCTAGCAATAGTACAAATGTCTAATAATTTACAACACTTATCTAAATACCTAACTTATCTACATAACCTACTATTTTGACTCCACATAGCCACTTTAAGTCTCCGCTTCTCTACAGTCACCATACGAAAGACAGCAGTGTCAAGCTGCCATTTTACGCTGGTATTCTGTGAGAACGTGGTACTTCTTCGGTCGAGCCGACCCATTCGTGCTATAACTATGCTACTAATATAGCAGCAGCATGGCTCTATCACGTATAAAATGGTTCTACCACGTTTAAAATTGTGTTATAATTTTAATTTATACGAGTACAGTAAGTAGACCGCCATTTATTATACAAATTAGTCTCCACTTAGCCACTTTAATTCGGCTTTACAGGTTAAATAAACCAAATAACTGGTTCGAAGCCCTGCTAATGGAAAATTTATTTAAATAAAATGTTAACAAGGATAGAGTCACGTTTTTCTATTCATTGTGTAGGTATGTTTATTATTCTGATGTATTCAGTTATATGCCCATTCAGATCAGTTTATTACAAAATTATTTAAAAAAATTAAGTATTAAACAGTTAATTGATCTACATCCTCCGTGGCCTCCAAGGCACATTAACATGTTGCCGTATTCACGTGCACTATAAACGTACGCGTTAGGCATTATTAAAACATAACAAGAAATACAAAACTTAACAACAAGTATAACAACAACAAGTAATAACCACAAGAAATTAATAAACAAAACGATTGAACTGTCGCTCACGCGCACGTTATAGTGTTAGTTACGTTAAAGTAAATTAATATTCAATCCTGTCTACCGCTCAGTGCGTACTTCCTAACGTCCTTGCGGTAAGCACTTTGATCATTTCCACAGATTGTTTAACAATATGTGGAAATGATCAAAGTGTTTCGTTTTGACACTGCTAACTTTTATAAGTATAGTGATCCCTACGACTACTATTCATATGGAATTGAGAAGTTATAGTTGTCATTTTTTTTTAATACAATTAGACAATTCAATTGTACCCTGACGTAACAAGTAGTTTGTTACTACAGAAATTATATTTAAATTAATAAACGTACCTAATTGGTTACTCGTTATACAATTTTAAACACAATTTCCTCGTTATCTTTGATCTTGTACAAAAATAGAAATAAAATAGTACTGAATAATTTAATAGTTAAAATCAATTGCAACTATGATTGACATTTAATTAATCTATCGAAATTAGTCAAAAAACTACCTGTTTTACTTAACTTTTAACAGTGGTAGAGCCACGCTACAGGTTCTGCTGTAGCATGTATGGGCCGGCTTGAACCGGGGCAGTACCACGACCTCACAGAATACCAACGTAAAGTAGAAGCTATTCTTTTGCGTTTCGCTTGGTTAGTGCAGGTGGCCGCAGGCTCAACCGCCCTCCCTCCATAACATGGTAGCGGAATTTAAAAAGAAAAGAATAACCCAGGAGGGTACCAGCACCACTGGGTAATGGAGAATCCCTTACTGAGCATCCACGGTCAAGCTATTTTCTACTTCCTAAGCGTGGGTACTCAGGCTGCTCCGTGTATTCTGGGGAGGGAGGGGAAAAAATCCCGCTCTATACTAACAATGCACGGGGCAAACAGAGCCATAAAACCATGGCGACCCCTGACATGCTATCCGTGGACTTCTGCAACATTAGGGGATTTTAATCGAACCTTAACGCCATCCACTACCATCTAAAGACGGCAAAGCCAGCCTTGCTCTTTTTGAACGAGACGAAGGTGTCCTCTCCGGCTGATACTTTGTACTTGTCCTACCCGGGGTACAAATTAGAACATGTCTTTGTGCCTCGAGCTGGAGTTTGTGTATACGTCAGAAAGGATCTCTGTTCTCGACGCCTTGGCAGTCTTCAAGGTATGGACTTGTCCATCCTATAGCTGCGCGTAGACAGGACGACATCCCTGCATCTACGTGTGCCTGTTTAGGTCCCATAGCGGTAATGCTAAAACATACCGACTCATCGAGCACGTCAAAATGGCTACAAATTTCTTGCTACAACAGATCCTATCCATAGAGATCGTTATATTCGGTGAGTTTAACCCCCACCACGCTGAATAGATCGGTTCACGTTTAACCGATCATGCAGGGAGATCTGTTTATGACTTTGCTTTGGCATATGGTCTGATACAACTAGTTACTTTGCCTACGCGGATTTCAAATGTGGATCAATCAACACCATCCACCAAGAAGGAATCATACACCATTTCTCAAAGGTGGCACGATGTGTCTAACTCCAGACATTTACAGTGTAAGCAGCCTTAAAATTTCATGTTCTATTCCCAATATCGGCAAAGCAATTTTTATTGTAAAATGAAGAGTTGATTCGACTAAGATCCCCTTGAAAGTAAGAAGTAATCCAGTTCTAGAAAGAAAATCACAGCATTTTAGAGATATTCACTCTCCTCTTGTAATTTAAAATAATAACAATTACACAGTCTTGCACACCTCGAACGCGAAGCGGTGAGGTTGAATTTTATTGTCACTTATCTTGGTCACGCCGGTTTTATTATATGGATACCGCAATTACACGTAAAATAAAGCACATTAATTGTAAGAAGAAACTCAAACGCTGAAGAAATCTGTTACTTTAGTTTACTTTACAAAATATTTTTTATAAAAATCGTCCGTTAGTCGTTGGTAAGAAACTATATTATGTTACAAAAATAACGATGAACTCTTTCTTACAGAAGCGGCCCCACAGGAAGTGGACCTGGTCGAGCCCCGACGGTTCGACAAAAAATGAGATTGACTTCATTATGACGACCAGACGAAAACTGTTCAGTCATGTTTACGTGATCACGAGGGTGAAAACTGGAAGAGATCACCGAATGGTTAGAGGCACACTGAACCTTAACGTTAAGATGGAGAGGTCTCGTCTAATGAAGTCAACGCTACGTCCCCCTCGTGCTCTGTTCCAAAGTCCCAAAACTTTTCAGCTCGAGTTACAAAGCCATTTTCAGTGCTTAGAAGACTGCAATAAAGTGGATGATATGAATGACAAGCTCGTGGAAACTGTCCATGCGGTCGGAGCTAAGTTCTGCAAAACCCGCCGCAAGAACAGAAAAACTCTCCGATCACACTCTTAATCTCATGGCCGTTAGACGGGAGAAAAAGCTACATTCTTCAATAGATTTGAGAGTATTCAGGCAATTGAACAGACAGATCTCCAAATGCATGCGGCGGGACTTACGCAATCTCAATACAGCTTGTATTGAAGAAGTGATCGAGCGGAACCAAGGCTCCAAAGTGTTTGCCAGAGATCTGTCTGCCAGAAAGAGCCAACTGTCATAGCTGAGGACCGAGTGTGGCAGCATCGTTTCCGGGACACGTGAGATTTTGAGTGAGAGTGAGAGGTTCTATGGGCAGCTGTACACGTCATCGTTTGAGCCACACGCAAGTGTGAGTAACGATCCAAGAGCGAGTCTTATCCGACACTATTCCGAAGATATCCCGGACGTCAGTCTGAGCGAGATTAGAATGGCTCTCCAGCACCTTAAAAACGGCAAGGCCCCAAGCGAGGATGGAATTACACCTGAGTTTCTGAAAGCGGGTGGAAAACCGGTACTTAAAGACCTTCAGAAGCTCTTTAATTCCGTCCTCCATGGTGGCATTACACCGGAGGCGTGGAGCATAAGTGCGGTGGTTTTGTTCTTCAAGAAAGGTGACAACGCTTTCTTGAAGGAATACAGACCGATTTTTATTCTGAGCCGCGTCTACGTGCTGTTTTTGAGAGTCATTACGAATCGTCTGGTGCTCAGACTTGATGACTTTCAGCCGCCCGAACAAGCTGGTTTCCGAAAGGGCTTGAGCACCATAGACCACATACATACCCTTCGGCAAGTTCTACAGAATTCAGAGGAGTACAATTTGCCTTTATGGTTGGCGTATGTGGACTATGAGAAAGCCTTTGATTCTGTCGAAATTTGAGCGGCGGTGCAGTCCCTTCAGCCGTGCCAAGTTGACTGTCGGTATATCGAAGTGCTGAAGTGCTTGTACAGTAGGGCGACGATGGCTATCCGAGTACAGAACCAGAGTACAAAACCTATCCAATTGCAGAGAGGTGTAAGACAGTGTGACGTTATATCCCCGAAACCCTTCACCGCTGCATTGGAAGACGTTTTCAAGCTTCTGGACTGGAAAGTATACGGTATTAACATCAATGGCGAGTACATCACTCACCTTCTATTTGCCGACGATATAGTCCTTATAGCAGAATCACTGGAGGAACTATTCACCATGCTCAATGACCTCAATAGTTTCTCCCAACGGGTAGGTCTTAAGAAGAACATGGACAAAACAAAGATCATGTTAAATGTCCATGTCACACCTATGCCGGTAGTTGTTGGGAGCACTAAGCTCGAAGTTGTTGACAAGTATGTTTACCTGAGACAAATAGTCCAACTAGGTAAGTCCAACTTCGATCGTGAGGTCAATCGACGGATTCAACTCTGCTGGGCAGCGTTCGGGAAACTAAGACACATTTTCTCGTCAGACATACCTCAAAACCTTAAAACGAAATTGTACAAAAATGTAAAATGTAAAAAAAACAGTGATGACTTACTGATCTGAGACGTGGTCCTGCATTGCTGGTCGTATGAGGAAGCTCAAGGTCGCTCAGCGAGCTATGGAGAGGGCTATGCTTGGGGTTTCTCTGCATGATAAACTTAGAAATTAGGATATCCGCGGTAGAACCGGTGTAACCGACAAAACCCAACGGATTAGTAAGCTGAAGTGGCAGTGGGCCGACCATATAGCTCGAAGAACCCACAAACGATGGGGAAGAAAGGTTCTCGAGTGGCAGCCTCGTGCCGGTAGGCGAAGTGTAGGGCGACCCCCCACAAGATGGAGTGACGACCTGGTAAGACATGTAAGACGTCGATAGATGCAGAAGGCTCAGGACCGTGCTTTGTGGCATTCCTTGGGGGAGGCGATGTTCAGCAGTGGACTTATGAAATGCTGTATTGATGATAATGATGACAAAAATAATTCAAGAATTACTTGACAAAATAGCTCAATTCTTATTTATTATCTTCAGAATCATGAGGAGTTGGTACCAATCGAAAAGCAATGTTCCCCCCAGTTTATTTTAATTTTTATACGAATAATATTGTAGTGTCTGTCTGTAATATTGAAATAACTAATTTCTGTTAAGCTCAGAGAGATATTTGCATGCTAATAAGATATAAATATCCAATTTTAAAAACAATTGTTTATCTGCCTGCTTGTCCGGACTACTCTTTGAAATGGCTGAGCCGATTGTGATGAAATTTTGCGAACAGATATAGAGCAAAACTCGGATTAGAGGTTGTATTTTGGTCAATAAAATTGACCTTAATATATCCTATCTTGGCGAAGTCAAGTCTAGTATTAGTAGTAACATTAGTATTGTAATAAAATCATTACTTCTTATACCGGCAGTTTTACATATTATAAATAAACACTCATTCTCAAATAGTAATCAGGTTGCTAGAGAAACAAACAGTTTAAATGTTGATTATTGCATGCCTTAAGCGAAAGCGCAAGGTATGTTCTACTATCGCCTCAAAATTAAGATTCCAACGTTTTATTGCATGAAATCGTATCCAACAATCATTTTATACATATAAACGAAATAAAAAGCACATTGTTAGAAAGATAAATGATTGTTGAACTTATTAATTTTTTTTAATCGATTAATTGTTATTTTAAAATAAAAAAGGGGTTTTAATGGCTTACGGTCTGGATTTATCATGACCCCAAGGCTTGTAAACACGATAACTTTTGAAAATATCAATTGTTTAACTCAATCTATTTCTTAATCTCTTCATCTACCATGTGAGAAGCCACTGAATGTAAATGGCAGTGTTATTTTGATTTGTTTAGCTATAATTTATTAATTTTCGTTGGTTTGATAGCCTTGTATGTAAATTATTTTTGTAAATAGGCGGAAGCCGCACTCCGAGCTACAGCCACAGAGTACTTTTTTGTCACATGAAATGGCGTCGTGATCGGTTGTTTGTTACAGCGGCTCGCGTAGAAAAATATCGATCGCGAAATACAAAATATTTCAAAAACCAAATTAGATACAGACTTGACCAAGTTAAGATATTAACTTTATAATCACAGATTTTTTATTACAATATTTTGTTTATATATAAATTAGTTATGATGAGACCTTACCTTCGGGCTTGATAGCGTGACTTGAAATTGTACTTTGATGACTGCTACTGAACTCCACGACGAGGAAAACTAGATGTGCCGAGTTTGGCCTCGTTTTGTTAGTAATGATGAGACTTTACCTCCGGGCTTGATAGCGTGACTTGAAAGTGCACTTTGAAGACTACCACTGGAACTTATCGACGAGGGGAACTAGATGTGCCGAGTTTGGGCTCGATTTGTTAGTTATGAATAGAGCTTACCCCTGGACTTGACCGAGTTGCTTGAAAGTGTACTTTGATGACTGCTACTGAATTCCACGACGAGGAAAACTAGATGTGCCGAGTTAGGCCTCGTTTTGTTAGTTATTATGAGACCTTACCTCCGGGCTTGATAGTGTGACTTGAAAGTGTACTTTAAAGATTACCACTGGAACTCCTCGACGAGATGAACTAGATTTGCCGAGTTTAGGCTCGATTTGTTAGTTATGAATAGACCTTACCTCCGAACTTGACGGAGTGACTTGAAAGTGTACTTTGATGACTACTAGTGAACTCCACGACGAGGAGAACTAGATGTGTCGAGTTTGATATTTTTATTGTATGATTTTACAAAATACACTTTGCCTTCCTTAATCTGGGCCATTGATAATAATAAATAATACATATTGAATCAATAAACTTTTAAATAAATATATACGCTTAGCTTAATAAGACTTTTTAATACTAGAGAGTCCTATACATGAAGCAAATACAAAACTGTACCTATTAAAGTTTGAAGAAATGTTTATTTAATAAAAATTTCATGTAGGGCACTCTGGCCTCGACCGCCGTCGTGAGTGGATTATTGTATCGTTTGTTTACAGCGGACAGCGGCTCATGCTTAAAAATCTGGTACTTACATACTTGAACAAGGTAAGATATTTTTAATATTTTTATCTCCGGACAGTGGCGGATTGTCCTTAAGGTGACCCTAGCTACATTATTTCCATACAAATTTCGGGGGTGTATTACTCCGCTATTTGACACTGTACTTCCAAAGTTAAACATGATATCGTTTTGTCTTATTATTAGATTTGTCTATGCGGAAACAGAATAGTAAAATAAAAAGTCATTAAAAAGTTACGAGCTACCAAAGATTCGTTTTTGTTGCCAATTTTTTAACACAACTTTGGGCGTAAATGTTTCAAGTTTTGTTGCCAACACTAGGTAATTACAGAAAAATTTGTTACCAACACGTGTTAGTAACACAACAGTTGGTAACAAAACTTTGTGGAGACGCGGCTTAATTGCTCACCATTGGTACTATCTCTGTCGGGCACGATGCCAGGTGAAGCCGTCTCCACACGCTTGGTAACAGCAAACACCAAACAACAAACACGAACGTGTGGATAATTGTTTGCCTATTTGTTTGTGATTGCCAGTGATCGGCGTTGGTGTCAGTTTTGTGCACTAATCAAAGGATGTTCGACAAACGTGTTTGCGATGTATCCACACGCTTGGCAATCGGTCAGTACTCAGTAGTACACGCGAGCTTGCGGGCGGCGGAAGGAGTTACTAGTAGCTATTATTATTATACTCTACGCCAATGTTACCAATCCGAAATTTGTCTCGGAGGTAAATATGATTTCAGAAGTTGATAGTTTCCTACCAATTCTACTTCGAAAAGTTATATTTATAGTACATATAGTTATTACATAACATTATCATTATATTACATTTTGTACCGGACCGATACGACTTAGGGACCTTCAACAAAAGAGCCTATTCCTTTTTAAAAAGCCGGCAACGCATCTGCAATTCCCCTGGTTTCCCTGGTGTTGCAGTTGTTCATGGGCGGCGGTAGTCACTTACCATCAGGTAAGCCGCATCCTAGTTTGCCCCTCTCCTATAAAAAAAATTGTGTAGTAGATCTAGCACCTATATTTTTTTAAGGTTTCTAGAGAGCTTCCAATAATAATGTGATACTTTTAATTAATGTTTCTATTGGATAACAAATATTTCACCTCTTTTTATAAGTAACCCCATATGAAAGCAGGATCATTGATCATCTATTTCCAAAATAAAATCCGAAAAAAATTTAAAATTAAAAAATGAATCACGATAAATATAGTATTAACAGTGGTAGAGCCACGCGGCAGCTTTTGCTGTCACATGGATGGGCCGGCTTGAACCGGGGTGGTACCACGACCTCACAGAATACCAGCGTGAAGTAGAGGTTTACCTCTGCGTTTCGCTTGGTGAGTGCAGGTGGCCGGAGGCCCTTTTTACTGGAAATGAGGCATTCCATCTTAGTCCTCACGGGTGACAACGCATCTGCATTTTGATTCGCAAACGAGGATAAATGTAGATTCTATGGGCCGCAGCAACCACTTACCAACAGGTGGACTGTGTGCTCGTTTGTCACCCTTATCCTATAAAAAAAATCCTGATTTAATAGTTTTTTGAGTTCCGTAGTGTTGGCTACTCGCTAAAAAATAGTTTATTATTTAATTCCTTTCGAAAAATAAACAATCTTACGATTACACAATATTGCCATTAAATTGTTCAAGGCACTTCAAATAAGAAATAATCTATGTTAAAAGTTAATAGTTTCAATATAATGTCGATTGAAAGTTCGGGGTTCGATTCCCCGGTCGAGCGTTGATTTCATGTAAGTTTGTTTTTAGATTAATTTAGAGAGATATTTATTACAATATTTTAAATTAATTTAATTTTAAAATCAGAATAAATGATATTAGTACGTACTAAAAGTAAGTAGGATGTACATATTTAAGTATATTTATATTTAAATATGTCTTGGACTTTATGGAGTTACCTGAATTGATGACTTAATGATCATATGAATGCATTTTTGAATTTACCAAACTTTTTTTTAAAATTGAAGTTTTACATAAATTGGAAGTATAATAATAATGTTATTAGTAAAAACGTGTGAGCATTTAAACTTCATTAAAAAAATTACGTATAACATTACATATAAAAAAATTATGTATAATCATGTTATACATAATTTTATCGCGCTTAAGGCCTGCTCTATTGGATTTACCAATATCTTTTTTCTTTTATTATTATTTTTTATTAACTATAACGATGTAATTGTATTAGTTAATAATTCAAGATGGTTCCATTTGTTGGAGTAAGATATGAGCATTTATACAAATAACTGATGTAATTAATAAAATAAGCTATCTTACCGAAAGTTTCCGTTGACACCCACTATAGACGAAATGGGATGTTTAGATTCGCTTTCTATTACATTGTCACCACACTGAAAATTACCTGTAATTATAATCCTTTCTCAGCAACTTATTAAACTATGTAAGGGTGTTAAGAATTTTGTGAGTAAATTTTAAAGCGTATAATATCATAAGTTATTCTTTAAGATGGTGAAAGTAATAAATTTATTAGGAAAATTTTGATGGATTGAGACTGTTTCGGAGGGCTACTTTTCCAAGAAGATAAAAATGAATTTTCTCTTGTATAAATAATATTAACACGCTTATT
Organism: Parnassius glacialis; assembly: GCA_033319125.1. Lineage (NCBI taxonomy): Eukaryota > Metazoa > Arthropoda > Insecta > Lepidoptera > Papilionidae > Parnassius > Parnassius glacialis. The sequence continues at coordinate 2,064,849 of JAVANC010000026.1, forward strand.
ACTTTTGCAACTTTGTTTAAGGCGATGAATCGATAGATCTCGCCACGATATAATAGAGCTGTCTTGGGCTAACCGATTACTGTATTACCTGTATACAAGTTATAATAGTTATAAATTACGACGTGCTCGGCGGTGAAGGAAAACATCGCGAGGAAATCTGCATACTGAGAATTAAGAAACAAATATTTAGGAGGTATGTGAATTTTACCAACACCCATTGGGGCAGCGCGGCGGACATTTCCTGGCCATAAAATCCTCTCAGAAATGAGAGGAGGCCTGTGCCATCAAGGGACGTATATAGGCTGTAACTATACTAACTTTAGTAGTTGTAAATATTAGTAGTTCGCGTAAATATAAGAAAATATAATATTAGTAGTAAATTGGTCTTGGTAGCATTAATACTTTGGATGTATTTATATATAGATATGTATAAAGTATACAATTTATTTTACATCTAAAAAAAGAGATAGAAAAAACTTAAAAGGTAGGGACAATAAAATGGTCTTATCGGTGAAAAACTACGTCAGACTTTTTTGTCTGAGCATAAATTTGAATTGTGTAGTACAAAGCTTTACATAAAATGAATTAAAAATGGCAAACTTGTACACATTTCACCTAATAGTAAGTTAATGCTGTGGCCCATATAAGATTTATCTTTAGAAAACCAAAATGAATTGCCTCCCCTGAGGACTAAGAAAGAATGCCACTTCATCATTAAAAACGTTTTCAAGTTTTCTACACTCATTGACTCATCGTATGCAACTCAGTAGACTTAGGCTTTTTTAACTATTCTGTAAGGACCTTCTCCAGTCGAGCTTACTCATTCATATATATTGCATATAAAATATGAAAAAAATCAAGTAGTTACTTTAAACACAATTGTATTAAATATTATATTTTAAAGAATTCATAATGATTTCTTAACATAATGAATAAAATTATATTTAACGATTTATGGCGTTTAATTAATTTCTTTTAATTCCCGACGTTTCGGGTGCTTTCCAGCAACCCATAACCCATAATCTCTAAAATACAATTCACAACTTAGTTAGAGGCAAACAATTCTTTAGCTTTCCTAGATGTTTTAGTTATCCGAAATACTGATACCACTATTGGTCACACTGTGTATAGGAAAATGACCCATACCATCCGAAATTTAAATGTTGAGTCTCACTATCATCCATCACAGTTAACAACCGTGGGAAAATATTTATTTCAACGAGCACGAGGAATCTGTGACATAAAAACATCTGGCTTCCGAGCTTTAGCAAGTAATGCAAGACAACAAGTTTCGGGTCTGCGCCTACGTCACAGTAACCGAATGAAGCCAGCCACGGTCGATCGTGTGCCTGCTGTACTAACATACGTCAGAGGATTCACAGACAAGATTGGTTACATATTGAAGCAAACTCCCATTATAATATTCTTTATGCCGCCAAAAAAGATAAGTAAATTTTTACCATCCGTCAAGTGTAATATCCATCTACAAGATGCAAAAGTGGATTTCGGATGTGGTCTCTCTTACAAGGAACAAACAAAAAATCTATTAAAACCCGCGTGAAAAACCTATAGCTGACGTGAGGCACCGACACTCTTGGAAGTCTGCAGTCTCTGAACATGCTCAAGACCGCCCCAGCCATTACATCAGAAATGATAGACCACAAATCCTCGCAAAATAACTTCGATTCCTACCAAGGATGATACGTGAGGCTATTGAAATCAAAACACATCCCATTTTCAATAGAGAAGATGGATGAGTGCTGCTATCTGCTTGGGATCCTAAAATTAACAAAATTTAAAATTCAAAATTTTGTACAACCGACTTCAAAATAAATTATTAAGAATAAATCAGAAACTATTGTTCAGACCTTGATAATTTATATGAGACCACATGAGACGCACCAGCTTTCAAATAAAAAAAGAATCATCGAAATCGGTCTACCCAATAAAAGGTTATGAGGTAACACACATAAAAAAATATACAGTCGAATTGAGTACCCTCTCCATTTTGAAGTCTGTACAAAATTGAATCCAAAACCAAGCATACCACTGTAAGACTGCAAGATACTGTAAGCTTATTCTGCGTAGAGTGAACTGAAAATTAATTATTCAAAAATTGAAGGCAGCCTATGAGACATCGGGACGTCAAATATCTCAGTCCCCTTGTGACCATGGGTTGCTGTAAATCACCCAAACGTCGGGAATTAAGATATGTAAGTTAAACGCGATAAAATACGTAAACAAAGTTTTATTTAAGCAGTTTATTTTTCGATTAAGTATGGTCATAAATTATCATTTGCCTTCGCTCTACAGCAAATCTCGAGTATACTCAAGTAGTACTTCAGACAGACTTTTCAAATATAAGTCTCCTCTATCTTTCAGTAATCGTCTGTACTGTCATCCATTGTGGTTATTAAATAATTGGAGAACCAAATAAATAGTAAACCTCATTCAATGTAATAATAAATAAAAATTTCTATGTAAGACTTCTTATAACGTTTTACTTCATGATTTTTAAGTTTTGTGTAAAGATTAATTTTAACATTAATTTAAAATAAAAATACATGTTTAGTTATAATTTTACAAAACATTACGCACTGCTAAGATTTTAGCTTAAAAATACCACTTCAGAAAATTGATCTCATTATTTTTCATGAAAACATAACCACGAAAAGGAATATTACATTTTACTCGGTGTTGAAAATTGAATAAAAATGATTCTATTCTATTCTATTTCTATACGCTTATATTAAAAGTAGTAGTTATATATATTATAGTAGTTATATATAGTTATGTATAATATATGTACTACTCATATGCCTAAATACTCAAACGCTACTCAATTTTAAGATAACTTCAAGATTTGTGCTGTCTCTATCACTTTAATTCAAAGTGACTGTTCAGAATTTCAAATGTAAAGCGCCCCAAATTCCAGTTATTATAACGTCATTTATTACATCAGAAGCTATTCGTGCAGAAATTTCAAAAATAACGATTTCTCTTCATTGCAGCAACCGATTTTGATGCGGTTTGCAGCAATCGACGGCGTTTTTTGAGTTTAAGTGCTTATTAGATTTTGGAATTGAACGAATTATCTGTTTATAAGTTATATAAGAAAACACAGAAACACAAACATGCACGAATGCACGCATGCACTCCCGCACACACGCACATAAACAAACAAACACACACACACACACACACACACATAATTATATTCGTGATTGTATTGGAATTTTGAAGTGGTCCTTTACAAAAGTTTTAATTAAAACCCTTTGTGCTAAAATATTTTTTTCACATCCTATTTTGCTCCATTAGTCAAAAATTTAACTACAATCATTACTTTGGATGAGTTGGTATACATACATACATATAATCACGCCTCTTTCCCGTAGGGGTAGGCAGAGACCAATTCTTTCCAATTGCTACGATCCTTACATACTTGTTTCGCTTCGTCCACTTTCATTATTCCCTTCATACATGCTCTACGGTTTAGCGTACTCTTGACCTGGCCTTTTTTCAAGACGTCCCTGATTTGGTCTAGAAATGTCCGCCTAGGTCTACCCCTTCCAACACTTTCATTCACACTCGCCTTATACACTTTTTTCGTCAATCGTTCTTCATTCATTCTCTCGACATGGCCAAACCATCTCAGCATACCTTTCTCAATTTTTGTTACTACATCTTCTTTCAGACCACAACGTTTCCTTATCTCACTATTTCTTATCCTGTCACTCAGTTTAACTCCTATCATACTTCTTAACGCTCTCATCTCAACTGCATTTATTCTGCTTTCATGTTTCTTCTGCCATACCCAACTTTCGCTTCCGTACATGAGTGTCGGAGTTGGCATCTAGTAGTAAATAGTAAAAAATAGTAAGCAGTAAATAGTGTTTCATTTTCTTTAGAGCATCTTCTGTCAGACAAGCAAGTGTGTCTTCAACATGGCAGCGCAATGCTGTAGCTATATATTATTTATATTATTATATAAATAATATATAGCATATATATATAGCAGTAATACATAATATTATTATGTTGTTGTAGCACGAATGGTCGGCTCGACCGGGAAACAATTACGTTCTCACAGAATATCATAAAATAACGTTAATTGCCGAACATTACAATTACGTAATTCAAAGCCTAACTTTTACGCATACTACTAAAATGTGACACGAACTTTATGACTAGTAAATATCACGTAATATGAAGACTTACGTTATCTTACACATATCAAAAATATTTAGTAAAGTTAGGGCTGGAAAAAAAATTCTTTCACCGCATTACCATACATATTTCGGCCTAGATATTAATGGACTGAGAAATACTTGGAAACTACAGAACGTTCATTTACACACGATTAACTCCGACGTAGATTTTACGCATTATGCATAATATGTATGTTAATATATCGCTCATTTGGAGAAACATCGACGTAAATGTAATTTTTTTCAAAAATTAGATAAATATGACAAATCACTTAGAAAGTGTATTTACGTTAGGAGAAACAAAGACGTAAATCAACTTCAGTCTATTTATCGGTAGGTAGCGCTAGCGTCGTTGTCGCATTTATGCTAACTCGCAAAGATCTCGCGGAAACAGCGACGCATCGGTCAGTTGCGCGGGGAGTTCCGCGAAGTGTATTTGTGTTTGGGTGCTACATCGACGTAACGGTAATTATGACATTATTTTTCGTTCTTTTTGGGGCTACAACGACGGAATGAACATTTTCGACATTGTTGTCCCAAAATATATTTGTTTTTGCAGAAGCAATGACATAATTTTTGTAATTTCCTATTAGTAATGTCGTTGTTGGTAGAAAAATATTATTATTTGGTTCAAATACGCTTAAACATTGCTTTGTGAAATTATTTAAATATATACATTTTAAAAAGAGCAAGCCAGCTTATTTTCACAATACCTGGCCAAGTATTTTTGTTGTGTTGTATTACATGAAATGTTCGTATAATTCTTTTTTGTCTGCGTGAAGTCGCAGTAAACTTCTTTAATTCCACGTGGGATTATTTTAGTCTTTGAAGTTAGATTTACTTTTTAAAAATTTCTTTTATGTTGTATCATGTACAGTTAATGCATTTCACGAGCGCGCGTCAATAGTTGTAATTTAAACCTTATGTGAATGTAAATAAAAGTCACATGACGCGCGCTGGTGATTTATATTATATATGGTGATTTATATTAGATAATTTTGTTTTGATTTCCTATTCATTTATTTTTAGGTTATTTACAATAATGGAAGGACGTGGTAGAAAGTTGGTCAATTTAGTAATGGATAGACACGAACCATCATCTATTGACACAATGACGTATTTAAATAATGTCAATATTGTTGGTGTTGCTGATCAGAGTGGGAATGGTTCGTGTAAAATAGGCAGACAACTAGACTGTTTTTTATTTTGGTTTTGTTTTGCTATAATTTATTAATTTTCTTTTAGCTAATAGAAATGAACAAGTTGAGAGTATTTATCCTGACTTGCCAAGTTTGCGAAACTCTTCGTATCACAATGAAGATATTTCAAGCATTTTTAATAACGTCGCAGAGTATGACACAAGTAAACACGAATCAGAAACCTTTGAATTCCAACCTGTTCGTGATCTTAAGAAATCTACATCAACTTTATCCTCATCTAGCTCTGATTCTGAAGACTCGACTGCAAGTAAGTCGATTTTGACACAAGGGAACGTTTCCACATTAGAACAAGACAACTATGTCGTTCCTCTTGTGTCTGAATTCCAGCTCTATTTACCAGCCAATAATAACTCGCAACCAGAAATATCTGAATTAGTTTTACCAAAATCCATCGAAAATAGTGCAAATGTAGACGGAAAATATTTAAAATCAGACTGTGAAGATTTTTCACCAGATGACAGTGGTGATGAATATCGGCCAGCAAAACGCACTCGCAAAATGTCTTCATCTAGTTCAAGCAGTTCCTCTTCATCGTCATCAAGCTCATCATCAAGCAGGTCCACTTCTTTTCACTCTACTACACGCAGCTCCAACTTAATGCAATCTGGCGAGACTCTCGAGGTTATATCACAGCAAAATAATCATTCCAGTAACAGTGTGATGCCAAATGATGGATCACCCCAAAATACAGATAATATTGTTCAATCTCCTAATAAAAATAAAAAGAAAAGGGTGAGGAATGAGGCTCAGTGGAAGAAAAATAAAACAAAACAATTAAAGAATTTGGGTAAACAATATACATCTCGCACTGGTAAAACTGTTCCTGCCAAAGCAATGAAGCCGCCTTGTTCAGACAAGTGTCGATATTTGTGCTCGAACAAATTTTCAGAGGAGCAGAGGCGTGAAATATTTAATATGTATTGGGTTTTATCATCATTTCAGAGACAACGTGATTTTCTTAATTCTGTAGTTATGGTATTCCTACCAGCCGTGCGTCGTGTCAGAACAACGATAAAGAATAGAAAACCTAACACATACTATTCCCTAGTCAACAATGGGCAAAATGTAAGAGTTTGCAAAACTTTCTTACTAAACACATTGGGAATTGCGGATAGAACTTTACGCACTGTGATCGAGGCTAAAACAAGTGAAGGCTTTCTAGGCAGTGCACCAATGGACAGTCGTGGCAAGCATGATCATCATATTAAAACTGATCCAGAAGTCTTGGACTCCGTTAGAGTTCATATAAACTCCATAGCTAGGATTGACAGTCATTATCTCCGTGCAAACACGAGTCGAGAATACATTGATGGTGGTCTCACACTAGCTGATTTACATCGTGACTACAAAAACATGAGGGAATCCGATAACAAAACTGCTGCAAACTATGATTTATACTACCGAATATTTACTAAAGAGTTTAACATTTCTTTTTTCATCCCCAAGAAAGATCAGTGCGATCTATGTGAATCTCGTAAAAATGCAGTTGACGGTGATGAAGTATTAGAAAATCAATATTTGGAACATCTGCGCCAAAAAGAACTCAGTCGAGCTGAAAAAAAGAATGACATTGAGACTTGTAAAATGGCGGAAAGCAATAGCATTGTAGCTATATTTGATTTACAAGCTGTGATGCCTGTACCGATTGGAGAATCATCAGCTTTCTTTTATAAGTCTAAATTAAATTGTCTGAATTTAACTGTAAGTTACTCTTGACTTTTTTATTTCATAAACTACAATTTTATTTCTTAATACAATAAATTTCGATTAATTTTTTAGATCACTGATATAAAAAACAAGGAGACGATTTGTTACTTCTGGCATGAGGCTTTAGGAGGTCGGGGTGCAGTTGAGATCGGTTCCTGTGTCTACAAATTCCTGCAAAAAGTATCTGATAAATATCCTAATTCTGACGTTACGTTTTATACCGACAACTGCTGTGGACAGCAGAAGAACAGGTGAGTTGGATAAATGAATTGACTATTTTCAATAATTCTACATTCTTAATCTACCTAAATTATGAATATTAATGTAAGTACTACATTTTATTTTAACGTTTCCAGATTCATTTTCTCAATGTATCTGTATGCCGTCAAAACATTACGAATCAAAACCATCACTCATAAATTTTTGATCCGCGGGCATACCCAAAATGAAGGAGACACAGCGCACTCGTTAATAGAAAAAGCTATTAAAAAATCTAAAAAGTCTGGGCCCATATACGTGCCAGAGCAGTACGTTCAAATCCTAAGGTCTGCAAAAAAAAATGGCAATCCATTTATTGTAGAAGAGTTAAACTATGACGATTTCTATGATCTCAAAAAATTAGCGGAAGAAATTGGACTAAACACCGCAAAAGACGTACATGGAAACACCATTAAAACGAATGATATAAAAATGATTAAATTTCAAACGGAAAATGGAAGCTATAAATTTAAAACTGGATACGAGGAAGACTGGACAGAAGCCGTTACAAAAATCTCCAGACGAAATAAGGGAGACACAAAAGATATAATAGATTTAACACTAAAGCCAGCGTATCGTGGAAAAATACCTATTGCTCAAAATAAGAAAAGTGACTTACAAGAACTAATGCAAAAAAATATCATACCAAGGTTTTATTGCAGTTTTTACGACAATGTTTTAAACATTTAAATGGTATCTACTTGTTCAAATTAAGCTAGGTACGTTAAATTTAATATTTTGTAAAAGTAGGCCTAACGAAGCTGTGATTGTCGTGCCTTTTGATTCTTTAAGTGAAAATTATCTATAATATAAGTTTAAGTTCCTCAAATATTACAAATTTTATTCGAGATAAATGGATAATTGTTTGATTACTTTCAAAATATGGTTTCATTTTGTCATAAAATCATAAAAAATGTATACGCGGCACTCTGCGCATTATACTGAATCTTTGGGAAACAAAGACGGAATTGTAGGTATCCGACATATTTTTATTTATTTATTAGAATACCAACATAAATATTCAGCTTTATTGAAAACTACATAAAATTACATTAGTATAGCCACATTTTAAATATAAAAAAATAGGCAAGAGTCATCATCAGGAGACGGTAACACATTACAAAATAAATAAAAACACTTTAAATCACTCTCCTGTAAAATTGGAAAAATAGCAATTACGTCGATGTTTCTCCAAATGAGCGATATGTGAATCGTGAGCTCACGGCCTAAAAGAGTCCATTAATTGAATAAAACTATTTTTTACGGATTTTATCGCGTTTAATTTACTGTTTTAATTCCCGATGTTTCGGATGCTTCACAGCAACCCATGGTTACGGGGGGGGGGGGGGGGGACTGAGATGTTTGACGTCCCGATATCTCAATTAGCCCGGCTACCTTCAGTTTTTAACCAAAAATTAATACTAAAAACCGAACCAAAAATTAATATTAAAAACTGAAGGAAGCCGGGCTAACTGTGTCATCGGGACGTCAAACAATCTTTCCGTTCCCCCCTCCGTAACCATGGGTTGCTGTCAAGCACCCGAAACGTCGGGAATTAAAATAGTAAATTAAACGCGGTAAAATCCGTCAAAATAGTTTTATTCAATGTGTAGTGTTCGCGTAAATATAAGAAATCATTAGAGTCTATTAACCCATTTCTTCCCGTAGGTGTCATAGAGGGAACTTTTTGCTAAACCAGGAAATGGTTTACCATATGTGCTGCTGCACCTTTTTGCAATATTAAAATTTAAAAAAATGTGTTTCTCTACCTACTCGTACCTCCCAAACGTGGCAAGAATATGAGTCCCAGTTTGGGTTTTATCCGGATTCACAAAGAACACGCATAATCCAGGACAGTTAGCCGTTTACGGCACCCTCAGGAGGTCCACACATACCAAGGTGTTACGATCATGGTGTAACAGAAACAAGAACTTTTTATTCAATATAGATTTTAAATAATACTTTTTTAAAGTCACTCTTTTGTTTAATTACCACTGGATCGATAAAAACTCTGTCCTGTTAAGAACCAGCAAGAAACCCAGCGGGACTTTTTCTTAATAACAGCTAACAATAATATAATCACAATTATCTACACAAAACAAATTAAAAATAGCCTGGTAGCAAATTTATAGATGATAATAATACCTGAGAATGAGGTGCATTCCCAGGGGTTATTATCATCTATAAATTCCTTAATATTATAATAACCCTTTTGATACAAACTTTGTTAAATAAAGTTTTTGGACTTTGAGCAGGTTAAATATTGTATATTTTCTGGGATTTTGTTGTAAAAGCGTATACATCACCCCAAGAATTAATTACTGGCTTGGTGGAGTCAAATAACTGGTGCTACTAGCTTGTGTATGTTTCTAGTATTTACAGAATGAATATCACTTATTTTTATATAACTACCTTTATTTTTGTTTACAGGTGAGGGCAGAAATTCGTCTTGGCGGGCGAACTCAACTCGTTTGGATCCAAGGCAACTAAAATACCACAAGGAGCTAGTAGAGCCTGTTATTGTCTCATACATAATCCAAATGGGCCAGGAATATTTACTCATGCACGATAATGCTCCTTCTCATACAGCGCAGCTGGTGTTGGCCGTTCTCCGAGACCACGATATTCAAGTTTTGAATTGTTACAACGAAAAGCTTTGAGAGATTCCTGCCAAATTTTACGACAGTACAACAATTTACAAACACTTAATAATTTCTTATATTTACGCGAACACTACACATTTAAATAAAACTAATTTTACGGATTTTATCGCGTATATTAACTTATTTTATATTCCCGACGACAAAGACAAACAAATAGAAAAATACCAAAAATTAAATATCAAATCAAATGCCAAACATCCATGACAAAGTAGAAACGAAACGCAACAACCGTTGACAACAGACGCAAACAATAAACAACGCACGGTTTATAATTTGTCAAAACAAACACTGGACCTACCTACAATAAAAGTATTGTCGAAAGGCTTGAATTTTGCTATAACACCGCAAAAAATCCCGTACGCAAAAATTATCTGTAGTGTTGAGGATTGTCTGTTTAAGAATAATATCGGTAAGGAGGATTTAGAGGCTATACGTCAATCATTTTGTCCTTGTTACGTCGAAGTTCAGCGCCGAAACTAAATCTCCCCAAAGACGAGTTTAAAGCGTTGTACAACATACGCAACAGACCAGAGCTTCGATTCTCCGCGCGGATAAAGGAAATGCTACGATAATAATGGACACATCAGAGTATAATTTCAAAATACAACAACTTTTATCGGACATAAGTACATACAAAAAGGTCAAAATAGACCATACAACTAATACACTTAAAACAACTACTGATTTAATGAAGAAATACTCCAAAAAATTAGATCTCGACGTGAACTCGACAATATCATCATGTGCCAAATCACCGAGGTTGTATGGGTTACCGTAAATACACAAACCAAACGCTCCACTACGTCCTATAGTAAGCCAGATCGATTCACCAACTTATAAGTTGGCTCAACACTTGGCAAAAATACTGTCACCACTAAGAGGACACACCAGAGCACACACAAAGGATTCATACCATTTTGTTAGTGAGATAAAAGACCTACATCTCGCTGACAATGAAACTATGGTCAGTTTTGATGTTCAGTCACTATTGACATGCCTACCTATTGAAGACTACATCTCAATTATTACTAGAAAGCTAGAAGATAACAACATGCCCACAGAATATGCAGTATTACTCAAACACTGCCTCACATCTGGCTATTTATTGTGGAAAGAAGAGATCTACATGCAAGTAGACGGAGTGGCAATAAGCTCACCTGTATCTCCCGTAGTCGCCGACATATTCATGGAGGACTTTGAGGAGAAAGCCCTTCTTACTGCTCCTGTAAATCCAAGATGCTACAAGCGGTACGTAGACGATGCTTTCACAATTTTACCATCTGACAAAGTTACTGCATTTTTAAACCACCTTGATTCCATAAACTCTAAAATATAATTCACAATGGAGTTAGAGGCAAACAATACTTTAGCTTTCCTAGATGTTTTAGTCATCCGAAATACTGATATCACTATAGGTCATACTGTGTACAGAAAAATACCCATACCAACCGATATTTAAATGGTGATTCGCACCATCATCCTTCACAGTTAGCTACCGTGGGAAAATCTTTGTTTCAGAGAGCACGAGGGATCTGTGACAGAAAACATCTGGCCGCCGAGCTTCAGCACGTCGAGCAAGTACTGCAAGACAACAAGCTTTGGGTCCCGCGCCTACGTCACAGTGACCGAGTGAAGCCAGCCACAGTCGAGCGTGTGCCTGCTGTACTACCCTATGTCAGAGGAGTCACAGACAAGGTTGGCTACATCTTGAAGCGAGCTTCCATTAAATCATACTTCAAGCCGCTGAAGAAGATTGGTTAATTTTTACCATCCGTCAAGTGTCATATCCCTCTACAAGATGCAGGAGTGTGCAAGCTGGATTTTGAATGTGGTCTATCGTACATAGGACAAACAAAAAGATGTATAAAAACCCGCGTTAAAGAACATATAGCTGACGTGAAGCACCGACGTATCGGGAAGTCTGCAGTTTGTGAACATATTCAAGATCGTCGCCGCCATTACATTAGACTTGAAAGACCACAAATCCTCGCAAAAGAACACCGATTCCTACCAAGGCTAATTCGCGAGGCTATTGCAATTAAAAACATCCTAATTACAATAGAGAAGATGGATGAGTGCTGCCATCTGCTTTGGATCCCATAATTAATGAAATTAAATCCAAACCCAAGTATACCACTGCTAGACTTCTAAGCTTTAAAAATTAATGTTAAAAAACTGAAGGTAGCCGGGCTAACTATGTCATCAGGATGTCAAACACCTCAGTCCCCCGTGACCACGGGTGCTGGAAAGCATCCGAAACGTCGGGAATATAAAATAAGTTATTATACGCGATTAAAACCGTAAAATTAGTTTTATTTAAATTTGCGAAAACTTGCAAAAAACATGGGACCTCATACCGCAGCAAGACATTGACAATTTAATTTTAAGTATGAACAATCGATATCGATGTATGATTAATGTAAGAGGTGACAATATTAATTATTAATAATTATATTTTTTTAAATTTTTCAATTTTAATTAAAATAAATAGTTTTATAAGAAGAAATTTAGTTTTTTTTTATCATACTAATTTTCTACGGTGAATAAAAAAATTACATTTTTATTTAAAAAAAAATACCAAATGTTTTTTTATGTTTTATTAAAAGACCTTATCATTCTTTCATTTACTATATCAGAAAATTCTTCATAGATTTTTAGATGTTTGATGAAATATAAAATATCCCTAGTTTCTGTTAATGTGCATACAACGTGGCAGCTACAATGGTGACTTTATTTTAACACATGGGATGGGCTAGTGCCCATTAATTATATTTATTTTTATAGGTTAAAAAATCTCGTATATTGGAAAAAACTTGTTTCAAACAAACTTAATAATAAAAAGTCATTAAAATTGGGATCAGTCTTGCCAAACTTCATTCATGAAATTACTTACCTATTTAGCTAACGCTAACTCGGAGCGGCAATGCGGCACTTCGCGCGATGGCAACCGCGCAACGCGTTTGTACCTACTCGTGATCAATCCGATTTTTTGACGGCTTATTATTATTAAAGAAACAGAGCGACGCCGAAGATTACATACAGCGGAGGTGTCAAACACATCATATCACCGTCTTTTTAATATTAGTTGTAACTGTCATCACTAATCACTGCTTTTATTTGTCTTTATTTTAAGTTTTTTTTTATTTTCAAAGAGACCACCATGTTGGCGGATACAAAAAGCTACCGGCGTTAACTGTTTTCTTACACATTTTAAAATAAATTGTCACTTATAGCCATTTCTCTCAACTTCTCAAACGCATTCATTATTCGATGGCGTAATTGTTACACCAAAGCAACGCTCTCCGCGTACACATCGTCTTTGATGCACCCTCAGAAAAAAAAATTGAGTGGCGTGAGGTCTGGCGATCTTGCTGGCCACCTACCAGGTCCAAGTCTCCATCCATTGTGCAGCTAACGCGTCATTTAGCTACAGCCTGGCTGTTATAACAGTGTGCTGGCGTGCCACCTAATTAGTACTATATTCGTTGGTATCGATGGACGTTTATGTTGTTTATAAATTCTGATAGTAAATTCACTTACTAGATTAACAAACCTTTCTCCGTTCAAAGCCCCATCAATGAATACGGGTCCGATGATATTGTCATCGTGAATAGCTGCCCAAACATTTACCAAAAATCTGTGCTGATGGACTAACTCCCGCCAAACGCGCGGATTTTGGTTTTTGGGTGCCCAATGGTGCAGATTATGCTGGTTCAAAATGCCGTTTCTGGTAAACGTGCTTTTGTCAGTCCAACACATTTGGAAAAGAAAGTCACTGTTCTTTTTAATTTTACTCAGTTGTCACTGACAATAATACACTCGTTATTTATTTATAACGCGATAGCAGAGTAAATGGGTGTCACTTTCCGCGCTTTAATACCGTGTGGACGGTTCTGTGATGGACTTGAAAATGCCTAGTGCTCTGGCGGAGGCTATTTTTGGATTTGTCTTCGAAATATAGTATCACATTTTTAGTTAAATGGATTGGACGACAAATCGTGTAGGCGGTCAATCAGGGCGTTGATAACTTGGTTTCAAAGGCCACTTTTCGCGGTTGCGCTGAAGAACTCCTACAACAGTGCGAACTTTAGTAGGGCATTGTATTGAATTTCCTTATCTGTTGCAATATGTCTATCATAAGGGTGGCATTTTGATGATATTTTCCGTAAATTAGGATCATATCCGCATATTCATCTGCTGTGTGGTTTGGATGTGTACTTGTCATTATCACATACCATCACAAGTTTACACAAACACTAATAACACAAATAAAAGCATCCGAATCGCAAGAAATGTAAACGTACCTGGTAGATTAGAAAACGAAAACAAAATAAAGCGTCTTTATCGCAGTACCAGTACCAGCAGTACCATAGGCTAATTTCGATCCTAACAACACAAAAATTAATAAATAAAGCTTATATAAATAAATTAAAAGTTTTTTCGCGTAATAGTTCACAAAAATATTAGTCGACGTTATTATGCGCACTACTGTGAAGAAGTGTGTCAAGGTCAAGGACACAAATTCGGCTAGCACTAGAAAAGCAAAAAAAAAAGAATTCGATTTCGGTGCAGCGGGTGGGAGGGTGCGCGTCGCCTGCGCCGCCCGGTCGCTTACAAAGGGATGTCTCTTTCCTTCAATAGTGTTGCTTATTCGTTTTAATTTCAATGATGCGATCTTATGATCTGTGACTCCGTCAAATGACCACTGCGTAACAGTTCTCTAAGTACAGGTTGCTCTAAGATACTATTTTCTAAAATTTTAAATAAAATTCGTAAATAATAACGTTTAATGGAAATATAATTTCTTCGTGAAACGAAAATGTGAAAACGTATATGTGTATTAAATTAAAGTAACCATTGTTGCTGCACGTTGTATATTGAACACATACGTGTAAGCGTTTAAAAACGAATTTATTTTATTCTTGCCAATTATTTATGTGAGCTACATTTGAAGTGTGATTAATAGGTATTGTCTAAAAATTTTATATAACAATGGTAGAGCCACGTCCTCATAGAATACCAGCGTAGAATAGCAGCTTATTACTGCTGTGTTTTGTATGGTCAGTGTAGAAAACTAGAAACCCGTTTTACTGAAAATGTGACATTCCATCTTAGTTTTCAATGGTGATAACGCATTTTGATTTTTAACTGAGTGAAGATGCAGATAGCTATAGGCCACAGAATCCATTTACCATCGGGTAAGGTTAGGTCGGTTAGTAACCTAAAAATCGTTGACATTCTGATAACGTTGTCTGTGGCTATTGAATCATGGAAGTTTACCTTGATAGATCCATACCAACTTTATTTATAAGGTAAATCATATGTAAATAAACATTTAGAATTCGCGACCCCCTGTTTCTCACAGCTTTACAACATTAATTAATACAACTTTAATTAAGCATGACAGGTGCTCAACCCAAACCATTTTTTTAGTATGACATTTTTCTGTACCGTAAAATTTATAACATAACATTTTTAACAGTGGTAGAGCCACGCGGCTGCTTTTGCTGTCCCGCGGATGGGCCGGCTCGAACCGGGGTGGTACCACGACCTCACAGAATACCAGCGTGAAGTAAAGGCTTACCTCTGCGTTTCGCATGGTAAGTGCAGGTGGCCAGAGGCCCTTTTTACTGGAAATGAGGCATTCCATCTTAGTCCTCACGGGTGACAACGCATCTGAATATTGATTCGCAAACGAGGATAGATGTAGATGTATGTGGGCCGCAGCAACCACTTACCATCAGGTGGACTGTGTGCTCGTTTGTCACCCTTATCCTATAAAAAAAAAACCAATATTAAAGTGCTGTTATTATTAGTTCCTCATATATTACGATTGTAGCATAAATTGGTCGGCTCGACCGGGAAAGGACCATGCTCTCACACAATAACAGCGTAAAAAGGCAGCTTAATACTGCTATGTTTCGTAAAGTGAGTGTGGAGAATTCGTGACCAATTTTACTGGTAACGAGGAGTTCTCTCTTATTCATCAGACGTGACGACGCATTTTTATTTTGATTCTCGAGGAAAGATGTAGATTTTTTGGCCACTTGACATCAGATGAGCTGTGTGTTCTTTTGTGACCCTTATTCTGTAAAAAATACTTTTATTTAATCACCTGTCTCTCTACGAGATTTTTAGATAGTCGCGATAATTTCTCTATTAATAAAATAATATTAATTAAAGAATAATAACATCTATCATCCAATGTACAGTGGCGGTGTGAGAACATGCACTACCCCATATCATCCCATGTAGTTGTCGTATGAACTAACAGAGGGAAACTGAGATATATAATAGATGTCAAGCATGGTATCAATGGCAAAATCCCATTCAACAAGCCTGGAAATATTATGTGCAAAAGAAATAAAAACATCAATAATAATGTATTTTTTATAAAACAATCCGTCTTTCTGAAAATAAAATTACTTATTTATAGTTTTATTTTATCCCACATACTAATCCAAAGCATATTCGGGTAATTTTGGTGCAACCTCTCAATTCTACAGAAATTCACCCCATAGGTTTGTGAGGTTTGAGTCAAAATTACTCGAATATGTCTTACATAAAAAGTTTAAAGTTACAGAATACAAAAGTTTGAAATTCCCGCGAAAAACATTTCATATGGGCGCCCACTGTGGCGCTACAAATATAAACGTATAGACGCGTGTTTCAGTTTTTTAGTTTGGAAATGGTGTTTTTCTCTTGGTAAAAGTAGAGTTCTGTGGTGTTCTGCAATCCATGAGCAAAATGTTATCACTACATAAATTATTATTATAAATATATTAAATCACTACGTAAATGAATTGTGAAAAAAATTGCTTGAACACAATAAACAATGAACTTTAACAGTGGTAGAGCCACGTGGCGGCTTTTGCTGTCGCATGGATGGGCCGGCTCGAACCGGGGTGGTACCACGACCTCACAGAATACCAGCGTGAAGTAGAGGTTTAGCTCTGCGTTTCGCTTGGCGAGTGCAAGTGGCCGGAGGCCCTTTTTACTGGATATGAGGCATTCCATCTTAATCCTCACGGGAGACAACGCATCTGCATTTTGATTTGTAATAGAGCATAGATGTAGATGTCTATGGGCCGCAGCAACCACTTACCATCAGGTGGACTGTGTGCTCGTTTGTCACCCTTATCCTATAAAAAAAACACTACATTTTAACAACAAACTAATATCTAATTTAAACATTATCTTATTTCCTAAACACTCGCCTTGAACGGGGAAGAGGTAACCCAGTCGCCGGGCTTTTAGCTGCCTGTACTAAACATTGAACCTGCAATGTTGATGTATATGTCGACTTTGACTCTCCGTAAATGCTCTCAATTTCGCGCAAACATTCGACTTAGTGATGGGTTCCATCCGATCCAATAATGTAAATGTATCCATCGCGTGTCCAACACTCAGTGATTCTAAATCGCCTCCGAGCTTCCAGAAATACAGCATGCCCAGACTTTGTTAAAAACTCTTAAGACTGAGTAATGCCAGTGCCTCTGAATTTAGTTTTCGTAAACCACAATTTGTTACGGACTGCCAGTTCAGCGAACTTCACAACAACAGGCCTGGGTCTGTTGTCAGCAGGATGGCTCAGGACATAACTGGCCTTGATGCTGGAACTATAAAAATTTAATAGGTCCAAATGCTCTCCAACCAATAAAGTGACGCGCGCAGTAAGGTCTTAGCCGCTTAGCCGTCTTAGCCTCTGGTATGCTATGCAAGAATAGTATCTTTCGCCTTCTCTGTATTTTCTGGTGATCCATTTTCAGCCTTAAAAACTCCATTTGCTGCTGCATATTTAATGCAGTGCGGTAGTGTACTCACATGTAAGTAATCTATACAAATAAATAAAATTGAACTGTCTGTTTGTAATGTCAAAATAACAGCTTATTACTAAATGTATATGAAATTATATACGGTACTCATAAAAACACAATTTTTTAAAATTTTGTCTGTCTGTCTGTTTGTTCCGGCTAATCTCCGAAACCGCTGGACCGATTTTTACAGGACTTCCGCTGGCTTATGTTATAGAGAGTAACTTAGCCACTTAACCGTCCACCCCGCGGGAGTGATTTTAGCTTCACCTGTCCGCGCATTAAATGTCTTTATTATTTTACGACTGCGCGAGACTTTCTCAACAAAAACGATTAGTACTGAAAAAAAAATATAGCTACATATAAATAAAAATATTCTCAAAAGACTTTAAGAATCAAAATATATTTTTGTTAAAAGAACATTAGTGAAATTAAAAATAAAGGCTGAAAATAACAAACGTAGAACGTATTTATTTTTAATTTCGAGTTTTACGAGAAAAGTATAATATTTACTGGAGACAATTATTTTATATTATAATAGTACATAATATTAACTTTAAAATGACACCAATATCAATAATATCTTATATACTCAATATACATAAGTATATAATGTTTACCCAATATAAATTTGCATAAATAAGTAAATAAATACATAAAAATAAGTCTTAACAATTTCTAGACACAACTCAGCAGATATTTCGTTTATAAATGGCTATCAACGTGTTAAGAGTGAATCGTATTTAGCATTCGTTTAACACAAAAAACTGTTTAGAATACATTTTAAACAACATATAACCAATAAACGATGATCGGATATAGTGATTAAAATTTCGACCTAAATTATATCATCTTCATCATCATTACAGCCCTTCACAAGTCCACTGCTGAACATAGGCTTCCCTCAAGGAATGCCACAAAGCACGGTCCTGAGCCACCTGCATTCATCGACTTCCTGCATGTCTTACCAGGTCGTCACTCCATCTCGTGGGGGGTCGCCCTACACTTCGCCTACCGGTACGAGGCTGCCACTCAAGAACCTTTCTTCCCCATCGGTTGTCGGTTCTTCGAGCTATATGGCCGGCCCACTGCCACTTCAGCTTACTAATCCGTTGGGCTATGTCGGTTACTCTAGTTCTACTGCGGATATCCTCATTCCTAAGTTTATCACGCAGAGAAACTCCGAGCATAGCCCTCTCCAAAGCTCGCTGAGCGACCTTGAGCTTCCTCATACGACCAGCAGTGAAGGACCACGTCTCAGTTCCGTAAGTCATCACTGGCAACACGCACTGGTTGTACAATTTCGTTTTAAGGTTTTGAGGTATGTCTGACGAGAAGATGTGTCGTAGCTTCCCGAACGCTGCCCAGCCGAGTTGAATCCGTCGATTGACCTCTCGGTCGAAGTTGGACTTACCTATTCGGAGTATTTGTCCCAGGTAAACATACTCATCAACAACTTCGAGCTTAGTGCTCCCAACAACTACCGGCATAGGTGTGACATGGACATTAAACATAACCTTTGTTTTGTCTATATTCACCTTAAGACCTATCGGTCATTGAGCATAGTGCTTGGGTCTAAAATTATATATTATGTAATGTTAAAATGTAATTGTCGTAATGATACATATTCCCTGAATAAAATATCTTCACAATTAGTAATATGTACAAAATCATTAGATATAACGTACAAATACAGAAAATTGATCACATTTTGGGAGAATTTCGCACACTTTAACAGCCCACAAACAAAAATGGCAAAATTTAATTTTAACTTTTTTTTTCAAATTTTTTTTGTTACTATTATACAGATAAAATTCACTCTCACAGATGACAAATTTATAACAGCACCATCTATGGTTTTTTACTGTTTTAATAACAGCTATTTTTGTACTGTACTTGTTTAAATCGAAAGATGTCGTTTGGTGACTACAGTCACCATGATGATGAGGCAATAATTTTTTTTGGACCGTTGGCGGTCACTGTGGACGGTTGAGTTGTTAGGTTACTTTTATTTTAGAAAAAATAATTAGGGTTCCGCGCTGAAATTAAAAACCTAAATTACTCGCGGGCTAATATTAAGTTTTGGTCCGAGGGTGCGCCGCTAGAGGGTGCTGGTGTGTATTTGCTATATATCTGTCGACCACTTGTGTCACTATAAATTTTTCGGACTTAGAAAATTTTTAAAATTTTTAGAACTTTTTTGCCTCTCATGTACATGGACTATTGGGTATGCCCCTCCGCAGGCTAAAATTCTAAAGTTGGAAAGCTTGCATAACTTTTTAATTTTTAAATTTTTCTTTGTTTTTTTGGACTGAACCACTTAAATATTGACATTGTACAATATAAGTAGTAATTTGTGATAATGGGGGATGAACCCCCCATTTTGCCCCACGAAAATCTCTGGCGCGCACGCCCCCTGGGGGTGCTTCGGCGAAGGCTGCAGGTCCGGGTGCGCAGATCCCGAAGGGAAGCACAAGCACTACGGCCGAAAAGTGGCCGCTCACATCTCCGGACCAGCAGCAGCCTATGATGCAGCGCCAGAAGCTGGACAAGGAGAAGAAGAAAGTAGGAACTGCGGCTCCAGTTGCAGCCGCCTCCGAATTGGTTAGGCCAGCTGTTGAGAAGGACGTGGAGTGCATAGAGGAGGGCTTTGATGCATCCAAGGCCACTCCTCTCGAAATTATTGAGCATACACGAGCGGCGGTTAAGACAATAATGGGCATCGTCTCTGGTCCGAGCTCTAAATTAAATAAAACAGAAGTGAATAAAATTCCAATCACCGGACAGGATATGATCGCAATGGTGGCGGCGATGGAGGTTCAAGTGATGGAGGCGCAGTTAGCCTTGAGTAAGGCAGAGAGGGACAGAGCCTATGCTGAGGTGAAGCTGGCGCACCAGGAGGCCGCGCGTGCACCCGCAGGTGACGAGGACCATGCCCTCGGCAATTTTGCATCTGTGTTGAGGATGCCAAAGGGCGTTACGTCGGTGCCCATCCCTGAGAACTCTGGCCCAATCCTGGCCTTTTACCTAGCTGGGGAGCAGGCACATTTAAAAACAGCAGACGATACAAAGGCGGAACTGAAGAAGTCAGTGAATCCTTCCGAGATACACATCCAGGTATCAAAACTTAGGAAGGTTGGGAATGCTGGGGTGGTAGTCCAGACCACGTCCCAAGAGGCGACACAAAAACTTAAAACTGCGGCTCCTCTCACATTGAGGATAGCAGAGCCACGACAGCGCCAACCACTAGTTGCGCTGCGTGGCTTTGAAGAAGACGTCAAGACTGAGGAAATCTTGCCTACCCTCCACGACCAAAATTTTGGTGAAGAAGAGAAGTGGACTCCAGAAGAGATAACCAGGCAGTGCAAAGTAGCTTTTAAGAAGACGTGGAAGGGCAGCAGGCGAACTACAGTGGTGCCACAATGCACTTCTGCATTTAGAGACGCGCTGACGTCTAGAAACAGACTTTATATAGGGTGGGACGTGGTCGAACCATGCGACTTCATTGATGTCACCTGTTGCCAGAAATGCCAGCAATACGGGCACCCAGCCAAATATTACAGAGCTAAGGAGACAACGTGCGGCAAATGCGGAGAAGAAAGGCACAATAGGGAGAAGTGTAAGTCCTCTGAGACGTGCTGCGCAACCTGTCGCAGATTTGGCAAGACGGGCGCTAAGAGTCATGCCACGATGGCGAAGACCTGCCCGGCAAGGGTGTACGCAGAAGAGAGGGCCATAAGCACCACGCAGTATGGATAAGGTGACTCTTTGGTTATTGGGCAGCTTAACCTGGGGCGGTGTGAGGTGGCTACAAAAGAACTGCCAATAATAGCACGCAGTATGGGCCTAGACCTTATACTTGTCCAGGAGCAGTGAGCCCAAGGTAAGGATATAATTCAGTTTGGCATGGAGCCTCAGGCAGGGATCCTAACTCCACATTATCGCACTGGTGTAGCTGGCCTGCCCCATTTTAGTGATTCCTACTGCGTGGTTTGCCATGTGGAGAAGTACGGTTTCTACCTTATATCTGCATACTTTAGGTATAGCAATCCTATTGACACTCATCTGCAACATCTAGAGACCGTACTTGACCAGTTAAAAGGCAAGCGCGTTGTAATCGGAGTGGATTGCAAAGCGCACTCACCACTCTGGTACAGCGATCATTCGCAAACAACGGGCAGAGGATACGAAGCGGAGCATAGAAGAAGAATGATGGAGGATTTCATTATGTTGCGAGGGCTCACCCTGGCCAACGTTGATGGAGAACCATCAACGTTCGCTGGAGCCATGGGTGAATCCAATATCGATTTAACCATCGCAACTAGAGGTGTCTTAGTATCAGGATGGCGAGTATTGGATTGCGCCAGCATGAGCGATCATCGCCTAATTATATTTAAAATTGAGAGGGAGCGCCATGCGGCGCTCGCGGGGTCAGTGGAGGTGCCTGCCCGTTTTCGGGACTGGGGGGTTGACTGGCGCTATTTTCGTGGTACAATTCACGTAAGAATGGGTAATCTGGAAGTTCAACAGCCGGCTGACCGACTCTGTGCGCAGTACACGGAGATCGTCGTTCGATCTGCGGAGGACGTGCTGGGGAGTGCGCGCTCGGGTCGGAACGGTGGATATGAATGGTTGACGCCTGAACTAGACAGGATGAGGAAGAAAGTGTGTAATGCGAGAAGCGAGTGGCAGAAGACCAGAAAAAAGGGAGGCAGGTCTGAGGAATTAGCTGTGGAACGATTCCATAGTGTGAGAGCGGGATACCGACAGATGATGGGGGACACGGAGCTGGACCATTTTCGGGAAATTGCCAATACCGGTAACACTGAACCTTGGGGGCGTGCTTACCAAGTGGCGAGTGGGAGGTACCGTCCTACAAGCAACGTCATAAATGCGGTAAATTTGCAGAGGGTCACTCGGGGAGTGTGAGAGAGGCCATGCGGGATCTGCTCGGGGCGCTGTGTCTGGACGACGATATGTCAAAGGACACAGAATACCACGGGCGGGTACGCCTAATGGCCGCTCTCGCGCCATCTGGGCCGGTCGCCGCTCCCCCTACCATTGAGTGTCTGGAGGGCATAGTTAGGGCTTTGCCCAACACTGCTCCGGGATTGGACGGAATTAGCGCAAAAGTTGTTAAGAACGTGTGGAAGGCTGCACCCAGGGAATTCCACTAGGTGTATGCCAAATACATGGAAGAGGGAAGCGGAAGCGGAATCCCCGAAGCATGGAAGAATGGACGGCTGATAGTTATTCCGAAAGGTAATGACAGGCCTCTGACGGAACCCAAGGCGTACCGCCCGATAACGCTCCTCCCCATCTTTGGGAAACTGCTGGAGCGTGTACTGTTACGATGTGCCCCGAGCTTGGTGAGGGGTATATCGGTATACCAGCACGGATTTTCTCCAGGTCGGTCCACAGTAACGGCGCTGCAAGACGTGCTTAGTACTGCGTGCGAGTCGCAGCGCAAGTATGTACAGGCCGCCTTTTTAGATAAATCGGGAGCATTTGATAATGCGTGGTGGCCGATGATACTGCTGAAGACCAAGCAAGGGGGGATTCCACCTAATGTCTACCGTATGTTGGTGAATTACGTCATCAACAGGCGAGTGGACATATTCGTGGGTGAGTGTGTTGAGTGGAAACGCTCGACCATGGGCTGCCTGCAGGGATCGGTCCTTGGACCGACCTTGTGGAATTTACTGCTGGATGATTTGTTGAGGCTGCCATTTCCTCTTGGTATGAAAATGCTGGCGTACGCAGATGATGTGACACTTCTGATAGAGGCGAACTCTAAAGTAGAAATAGAGAGAGCGGCCAAATCTGCACTGGAGCTGGTATCGTCGTGGGGTGAGAGGAACCGGTTGTCCTTCGCCTCCGCGAAATCATGTACCATGACCATCAAAGGCAAGTTCCAGCGACCACCTGTTATCAGGATGGGGCTGGAGTCGATAAAAAGTGTAATGTCGACTAAGGTATTAGGTGTCACGATAGACACTAGTCTATTTTTCATCCAGCATGCCAAGGACATAGGAGAAAGGGCTGGGAAATGCTTTGGGAAGATGTCGAGGGTGTCGACGTATTCTTGGGGCGTGCGCTACCCGGCCCTTCGTGTTCTGTATAAGGGAACATATGTCCCAGTAGTGACTTACGCTGCGTCCGTTTGGGTTGACCGGGTGGGGAATTATACAGTGCGCACGGCACTGCTTAGAACGCAGAGATCTTCACTCGT
This sequence comes from Parnassius glacialis, assembly GCA_033319125.1. Lineage (NCBI taxonomy): Eukaryota > Metazoa > Arthropoda > Insecta > Lepidoptera > Papilionidae > Parnassius > Parnassius glacialis. Next base: position 2,088,951 of record JAVANC010000026.1, read on the forward strand.
GTTGCTGACAAAGGGCTACAGGACGACAAGTACTGCGGCACTTCCGGTGTTAGCCGGCATCCTATTGGCTGACCTGGAGGTTATACGTGCGGGTAGGACTTGTCGGATGCATCGGAATGCAGATAATGGGGAGTTGAGCAGGCGCAAGCGCGAAATTTGGGTTGCAGTTGTGAATGCATGGCAGGAACGGTGGAAAATGAGACGAATGGCAGAGAAATATTCCGCTTTTTCCCGGACGTGGCGGTGCGACTCAATGCTAATTGGGTCGTGCCAGACTATCAAGTCTCGCAGATGCTCAGTGGGCATGGATGTTTCAGAAAGAGACTGTATGATATGAAATTGGCTGAATCGGGTATGTGCAAGTGTGGTGAGGCCTATGAGGACAGGCACCATGTCCTGTGGGAATGTTAGTTGAATTTTGACCTGCGATGTAAGATGATGGATGAAATTGTACGCGAAAGGGAAGGTCCCGTGTTCTACCCGGAACTTGTGGACGGTGGGGTGAACTTTGGCCGGATGCGCGAGTTTGCGCATGGATGGCACGCAAGAAGGACGGCAATGGAAGGAAGAAACGTGAAAGTAGCCGAAGACCAGCCCGGAACCGAAGCCGTGATGTGAACGTCCAGCCCAGAAAGGGAGAGTGACACTACGGGACAAGGATCAGATTAAATAACTTGTAGAGAGTCAAGAAAGTGCACGCGGGAAAGAGCCCAGAGCAAGTACCGCGGGCATCTCTCGAGATTCGGCCCGTATAACCGTGAGGTTGGTGGGGCCATGGGAGGTGGAGGGTTGTCCCTACTCGCATACTAAGTCGCGGGAAATAGCTAGTTTACAATAATAATTGAAATAAATCTAATAAATACTAAAACTTTAATTAAAAAGAAAAAGAACGATATAAAATATGCTTTTACGCCTACTCTAACGAAAAAAAATTAAGTACCACCCTCTCAACTATTTCTGTCACAAAATAACAGTCCTTGTATTGCTGTCTTCCGATCTTAAAAGTATTGAGAACCAGCACAATTACAGGCTGTGAGGTATTACATATTAATTCTCAGGTGTGAAAACGCATCTGTAGCCGTTTATTTTTAGTTTGCAACGACAACGTCAGGTATCCATGTTTATGGAGTACAAAAGCCGCTTTCAATCAGGTGGACTGAAATTCGTTTGTCACTTTACATTTATTGAAATAATATTAATGGGAAATTAAGCGGATGCTTCTTAAGGATAGAAGAGAATTTACGGTTACGACGTGTCGATAGTTTGTAGACTGCCAAACTATTGCCATAATTATACAAATATAGAACACCATTAACAAAGGAGTTACGACTGTTACAAACATATTCGTGTAGATACTAACTAACTTACTATATTAGTTAGGAAGATAGAAAACGTTACACCCAAAGTTGCGAATTCGTAACTGTTGTGAGATTATGTTTTATTTTCAAATGTTAAGTTTATAGTATGTTTTTAATTTTAATTTTATCAAAAAGTGTGGACATTCTCTATGAATTATTAAAATTTACAATAAGTTTTGTTGAATAATGTTAGTATCATTTTTAGGGTTCCGTACCTCAAAAGGAAAAACGGAACCCTTATAGGATCACTTTGTTGTACGTCTGTCTGTCTGTCAAGACCCTTTTTCTCAGTAACGCATGGAGGTATCAAGCTGATATTCATATCAAATACTTCCCTTGGAGCTGTGAAAAAATCAAACTTCTAAGCCAAAGCAATCAAAAGATATAGCTGTTTATGCAGCAAATTTTCGACATTCGCAAGGGAATCAAAACCTACAGGGTACTTCCCGTGAACTCAGAAACTTGAAATTTGGTACGAAGCATAGTTTTATAGCACAGATAAAGAAAAAATTGCGAAAAGTATACATTTTTAGTTACATTATATAATGAAAATATATTTAATAATTTTAAACTTATATAACTACGAATTTGTTCGGAACCCTCGGTGCGCGAGTCCGACTCGCACTTGGCCGGTTTTTATAAAATAAGAGTGATAAACGAGAACACAAGCCAACTTATTGTAAGTGGATGCTGTGGACTATAGAAATATACATTAATCCTCGATTTAGAATCAAAATGCAGATGCATTGACACCCTTGAGGACTAAGATGGAATGCCACATTTCCTGTAAAAATGATTTCCGGTTGTTTATACTCACTATACAAAACACAACAGCATTATGGTGCTATTTTACGCTGGTACTCTGTGAGAGCGTGGTCCTACCGCGGTCGTGCTGACCAATTCATACAACAACCATAATATAGCTGCAGCGTGGTTGTATCACGTACACTTATATCAAAAGATTGTTCTTTACATTCAAGATATTAAATACAGTAAATTGAGCTGCTATTTTACGCTGGTATTCTGTGCGAACGATAAAACATATATAGTAATTGACGAGACGATACATCTTGTTTGCAAATAATCTGAGCTTTATGGAAGCCAGTCATTTCAATAATATATAAACGGATACTTCAAATATATTTACATGCATGACTGAAGTGTCCGTCTATAATATTGAAATAACAGGCTTCTATTAAACTCAGCATATTTGGAAACAAGCTGTATCGTCTCGTCTTCTTTTGTTATTTGAAAGTTATATAATTTAAATAATATAAGAACCTTTATTTAAGGCAACAACATAGCACTGAAAACTTTTACGGAATTTCCGTCACATTTGTGCCATATAAATTTTTAATAAGGTACCTTTCCTTCTGACCTTTGTATGCGCTTGGTATATTAGGACATTTGTGTACGTACATTTTAGAAATTTTAATAACTTCGTGGAAGTCAACACAAAAGAATGTCAGATATTTCTTTTTTTAAGATAAGGGTGACATACGAGTACACAGTCTACCTTATGGTAAGTGGTTTCTGCGGCCCATAGACATCTATATCTATCCTCGATTACAAATCAAACTGAAGCTGCGTCGTCACCCGAGAGGACTAAGATGGAATTCTTCTTTTCCATTAAAAAGGGTCTCCGGTTCTCTACACTCATCATAAGAATCACAGTAGCGTTAAGCTGCTATTTTACGCTAGTACTTTGTGAGAGCGTGGTCCTTCCCCGGTCGAGCCGACCCCTTCGTGCTACAACTATACTACTAATATAGTTACAGCATGGCTCTACCACGTAAAAGGTCATCATCATCATCATCATTACAGCCCTTCACAAGTCCACTGCTGAACATAGGCCTCCCCCAAAGAATGCCACAAAGCACGGTCCTGAGCCACCTGCATCCATCGACTTCCTGCCTGTCTTACCAGGTCGTCACTCCATCTCGTGTGGGGACGCCCTACACTTCGCCTACCCGTACGAGGCTGCCACTCGAGAACCCCATCGTTTGTCGGTTTTTCGAGCTATATGGCCGGCCCACTGCCACTTCAGCTTACTAATCCGTTGGGTTATGTCAGTTACTCGGGTTCTACTGCGGATAACCTCATTCCTAAGTTTATCATGCAGAGAAACTCCGAGCATAGCCCTCTCCATAGCTCGCTGAGCGACCTTGAGCTTCCACATACGGCCAGCAGTAAAGGACCACGTCTCAGTTCCGTAAGTCATCACTGGCAACACGCACTGGTTGTACAATTTCGTTTTAAGGTTTTGAGGTACGTCTGACGAGAAGATGTATCGTAGCTTCCCGAACGCTGCCCAGCCGAGTTGAATCCGTTGATTGACCTCTCGGTCAAAGTTGGACTTACCTAGTCGGACTATTTGTCCCAGGTAAACATACTCGTTAACAACTTCGAGCTTAGTGCTCCCAACAACTATCGGCATGGGTGTGACATGGACATTAAACATAATCTTTGTTTTGTCCATGTTCATCTTAAGACCTATCCGTTGGGAGACACTATTGAGGTCATTGAGCATAGTGCTTAGGTCCTCCAGCTATGCTGCCATAAGGACTATATCGTCGGCAAATCGAAGGTGAGTGATGCACTCGCCATTGATGTTAATGCCGTATCTTTTCCAGTCCAGAAGCTTGAAAACGTCTTCCAATGCAGTGGTGAAGAGTTTCGGGGATATGACATCACCCTGTCTTACACCTCTCTGCAATTGGATAGGTTTCGTACTCTGGTTCTGTACTCGGATAGCCATCGTAGCTCTACTGTACAAACATTTCAGCACTTCGATATACCGACAGTCAACTTGGCACCGCTGAAGGGACTGCAGCACCGCCCAAATTTCGATGGAATCAAAGGCTTTCTCATAGTCCACATACGCCAGACAAAGTGGCAAATTGTACCCTTCGGACTTCTGTACAATTGGTCGCAGGGTATGTATGTGGTCTATGGTGCTAAAGCCCTTTCGGAAACCGGCTTGTTCGGGAGGCTGGAAGTCGTCAAATCTGCGCGCGAGACGATTCCTAATGACTCTCGAAAACAGCACGTAGACGCGGCTCAGAAGGGAAATCGGTCTGTAGTTCTTCAATAGAGCATTGTCACCTTTCTTGAGGAACAAGACCACCGCACTTCTGCTCCACGCCTCCGGTGTAATGCCACCATGGAGGACGGAATTAAAAAGCTTCTGAAGGACTTTTAGTACCGGTCTTGCACCCGCTTTCAGAAGCTCCGCTGTAATTCCATCCTTGCCTGGGGCCTTGTCGTTTTTAAGATGCTGTAGAGGCATTCTAATCTCGCTCAGACTGACGTCCGGGATATCTTCGGAATAGTGTCGGATAAGACTCGCTCTTGGATCGTTACTCACACTTGCGTGTGGCTCCAACGATGACGTGTACAGCTGCCCATAGAACCTCTCAATCTCACTCAAAATTTTAGGTGCCCCGGAAACGATGGTGCCACATTCGGTCTTCAGCTTTGGCAGTTGGCTCTTTCTGGCAGACAGATCTCTGGCAAAGACTTTGGAGCCTTGGTTCCGCTCGATCGCTTCTTCAATACGAGCTGTATTGAAGATGCACAAGTCCCGCCGCATGCATTTGGAGATCTGTCTGTTCAGTTGCTTGTATGCTGTCAAATCCATTGAAGAATGTAGCCTCATCTCCCGTCTAACAGCAATGAGATTAAGAGTGTGAGCGGAGAGTTTTTGTGTTCTTCTGCGGTGGGTCTTGCAGAACTTAGCTCCGACTGTATGAACAGTTTCCACGAGCTTGTCATTCATATCGTCCCCTTCATTGCAGTCTTTTAGGCACTGAAAACAGTTTTGTAACTCGAGCTGAAAGGTTTCGGGACTTTGGATTAGAGCACGAGGGGGACGGAACGTTGACTTCATCAGACGATACCTCTCCAACTTAACGTTTAGGTTCAGTGTGCCTCTAACCATTCGCAGATCGCTGCCAGTTTTCACCCTCGCGATCACTGAGACATCACTATACAGTTTTCGTCTGGTCGTCATAATGAAGTCAATCTCATTTTTTGTCGAACCGTCGGGGCTCGACCAGGTCCACTTCCTGTGGGGCCGATTCTGGAAGAAAGAGTTCATCATAAAGAGTCCCTCTTTCTACATGAAGTCGGCCAGCTGCTGGCCCCTTGGGTTCCGTTGCCCTATTCCAAATTTCCCTACTTTCAGCTCACCGTTCTCTCTTGTGCCTAGTTTTGCATTGAAGTCTCCCATTAACATCGTATATTGGGTTTTGGAGGAATGCATGGCTCTAGAGATATCCTCATACATTTCCTCCACCTCCTCATCGGGGTGTGCCGAGGTTGATGCGTAAACCTGTATGACCTTCAGCGAATACCGTTTCGTGATTCTGAGTATAAGGTACGCAACCCTCGTCGACACACTCCCGATCTTTACAACGTTGTTAACGAGAGACTTGTGGACGATAAATCCGACACCTCCTTGGGACAGATGGTCGCCCTTCCGGTGATAGAGCAAGTTGCCGGATTCGAGGATTACCATGTCCTTCCCCTCTCTTCGGACTTCAGATAATCCTATAATATGCCAGCGCAACTTGTCTATCTCTTCTTCCAGCTCCACGATCTTCTCGTCAGTCCTCAGGGTGCGTGCGTTGTACGTTGCCAGGTCGAGTCGTCGTAGGTGGCAACCGAACCTCCACCGGAGATTCTTAGCACCCCCTGCCTCGCCGTTACCATGGTCGCCACCGTAACCAGGAATAGCGGGGCCGCCGGGGACTGGGGGCCGTCTCTTTGTTACATTCATTCATAGGGGGGTATTTGCCATAGTTGTCACGCTTGGCGAGCGGGTTGGCAACCGCAGTTTTTTTATTGAAATTTTGGCTATTATCAGGGAGATGCTGCTGCCCATCTCCCGCCTGTTTCCCTTTGTCGCCTTTTACGACACCTACGGGAGGATATGGGGTAGTGGATATTCTTGACCGCCACTACACGGCGTAAAAGGTACTACCACTTAAATATATATTCATAAACCTAATAAAAATGATGGTGTAAAGTGCTAAGCGTTATCCTTAAATATATTTTGTTCGTGTAACATATGCCAGATAAGATATTGACTGCTTTGTTGGTCTAGTGTTTGAATCACGGCTCGGGCCAAAATCAGTTATTAAGTTTTTCTGTCTAGAAATTCTAAGTAGCAACCTTGAGTTAGGAAGTTGGCGGTGTTTCACCCCCGTGCCTCGGGATACTCGTAAAGCTGTTGGTGCTACGCCTGATCTATCTCCGGTCGTGTCGAATTACTGTCCCCAACTATTAGAGTAGAGGAATAGAGAGTTCACCTGTGCTTGTGCATACACTGGGACAATATAATCCAGTCCTGTGTATATATGGCTAGTATCTACTGAGACTGGCCGCCGTTACCGAAATTCGGTCTGGGGGACATTATTGTAATCTTTTTTGTCCATAGCTTCATTTTTGATAATAAATCAAAATTGTGTTACCGAACGGCTTACATTACCTATTCGAAAGACACTCAACACGGTTCGGTATATATTTTATTGGCAAACTCAATTTCAGGCCAGACTAGTTTGTTCTAGGCCAAATCTGTTTAACCTATGCATGTCAGGATATACTAGTTTAGCGCAGGACAACTAATTTATTCTAAATAATTTAGGGTTAACTTGTTTTGTCCAGGTAGAACTGAGTTAATAAAAATAATTGTTTTTAAACGTTGATATTTGCAACGCATTGGTGACTTTTAACTGTTTTAGTTCGTCTTAAATTCTTACTCATTATTAAATAGTTTAAGGATTTTTAAAATTTTTTCTATATGTAATCGTACTTTAAAACTTTCCATGCATAATTTTAGTTAATTTGAATGGTCTAAATTTTTTAAATTAGATGAGGTAAGGTTTTTTTTTGCTTACGCACATTTCACACATATTCCAATAGTTTATTTGCGGGCTGATTATTTATTCTTCTGTGTTCTATTTCTATGTTATTTGTTGTTACATTACTTTTAATCACCATTTGCTACGTTAAATCAAGAGAAAGAGTACTGTTTCTTTTAGCAGTTATACGAATTGTATGTTCTGCTAACTTTAAGAAGTGCGATCTTTTATCAGCAACATCTAATATAATGTGTAGTTCTTCTTTATTTATTTTTGTACCTACTATAGATTCAAGGTCCATTCTGGCCATCTAAAAACGTGGACAGTTCAGGATGATATCCCACACAGACTCTCTAATGTTGGGGTTAAACTCACAGCCGGGACTGTTTCTCAACTTGAACTGGTGTAAGTATTCAGCTGTTCCACCGTGTCCTATCATGATTTGCACTTAGTAGGGTATCAGTTTTGCTTTGCTTACAATGCGATAAGAATAGAATATAATACAATAATTTTAATTTATATTATTATATAATACTTATTGAAAGTAATTTTATTTTACCACTGGTTCGAAAATACCTCTGTCCTGATAAGAATCAGCAAAAAACTCAGCGGGACTTTTTTAAACATGTTTCGCTTTACAATAATTTTGTTTTTGCTTGTACAAATTTTAAGGACTTTCTCTAAGGGACTCATTATAATTTAAGTTATAAATTGCCCGTACGGCTCTCTTTTGCAAAACAAATATAGCTTTTATGTCAGTTGCATTGCCCCATAGGAAAGTTCCATAAAACACCACGCTATGAAAGTATCTAAAATAAACTAATCTAGCTGTCTCAACATTGGTGAGACTGTTAATCTTTCTTACAGCATACTATGCTGCATAACTAAGTCTGCTTGCTAATTTAGATATATGAGGGCCTCATTGAAGCTTCGCATCAACAGAAATACCGAGAAAAATAGTGGTATCCACAAGACTCAATTCCTCCCCATTTAAGAGCCCAAATACCAATTTGAATGTTTAATATTAGGTATTGTAAATTTAATAAATTTTGAGTTATTACAATTTAAGGGTAAACTGTTGGCTTGATGAGGAAAGCCTTCGAAAGATCACAAAAAATAACTTAAGCATCTTGTGAACTCTCCCGGGTATTAAAATATATTTCGAAAGCTCAACACCTGCGTTATTTTTCGAGTGAGATTTTGCGAAACCAATTTGATTTTTATGGAGTTATTTATTTTTATTTAAAAAATAAACTATTCGTGTAAAGATTTAACAACACGTCTAAAGATTCGGGATCCGCTTCCTCTAGGAGCTCGTACTCTGGTGTTGTAAGCATTTGCAACAAGAGATCTAAAATGATGTTCCAAAAGGTTGGTCCTCTGATAGATCCCTCTTCACACACAACATTTTGTGGTGTCTATCTCGCTAGTTGTTCTAGCATAGTTGATCACAAACTTACGGTCACTAAGGTATGATTTAATTATAGCGTATATATTTCTTGATCACTTCTTTTTATGAGCTGGTTAAGCGTTGGCTACCATGCATTGTCGAAGGCTCCCTCTATATTCAAAGAGATGATAAGCACCATCTTTTTGTTGTGGAGTTTTGATCTTACATGTTATTACTTATTATGTTATATCGTAGGGGGCAAGTTCGGTTCCGCGCTGTGGCATGAAGCCGTAGTTTGGACTTAACATGGGTATGGAGTGCTATTGCAGGCTAAACACCACAAGCTTTTCAACTATTTTCTCCATAACTGGTAGTGGGCCCATAGGCCTGTAGGACTTTTGATGAGTGTAGTCCCCTTTTCTTAGTTAACGGAAAATTTTGACGTGTGCCTTTTTTCTTTGCTTGGGAAAGTATGCTTACGATAGGCATTTGTTAGCCAACGCCAATATTACCTACTTTTCGCTATGGATGACTACAGTACAAATATCTGAAGTTAAACTATCTTGGCCAGGAGCTTTCTTTGGGTTCAATGCCTTCAACACTGTCTCCAGTTCGGCCGGGGTGAAAGGTGGATCATGATCAAAGAGGTCTTCTATGTCCTCCAGTTCTTTGTCTTGAACCAGCCCTCAGATTCGCATGTGGCCCTACCACAGCTTGTCAATCGCAACAAAGTCTTTTAGATAAAAAGTGCTTGCTAAAAGATGCTTCCGGAGTAAGGTCCACATTCGGCACGTCTGAATAGTATCTTTTTGTCTTCTGGCAGTTTTTCTTATTACTTTGTATTTTTCATCATACAAGCTTTCCTTTTCTTGTGTCGAGCAGAACTCATTCCAGGTACTTTTTTGTGCTTAAATAGTCTTTTCCACATACTCCTGTTTAGGTATGCAGTACTTTTTAATATCGGATGCCGTCCTGATGGGGGCGGCGTTTCTTATTCGCCTCTTTTTTTGCAGGACGTCCCTTTTTAGGTTTTCTTTGGTTTTGGACCACCAAGGAGGCCAGCAGCCTATTTGCCGTCCATATGCCTACTTATGGAATAAATTTATCACAGGCATCCGAGATGACTTCTGTATAGACAGAAATATTGATTTCCAGATACGCTTGAGTAAAAATCTGGTCCATATTTTTAGGTGTTATATTGTTTTCTGCTAGGGAGATTTTTGAGATCGTTTTAAATTCCTGCCAGTTTGCTTCTTGATGTTGTATTTGCGCGTGGTGGTAGACTCGAGTGGTGTTAGTTGCGCACCCCAGCACAGAGTAAAGGTGATAGCATTATGGTATGATGTTGTAAGACCCCGATTTACTCTCCAGTCGTCTATTCTCCCAAACAACGATAAGCTGCAAGCTGTGATATCACCAATACTTGTGTATTTTTTCTCACCTATATGTCTCGAATGTTTGTGTATCTCCGGTGTTGAGAATTTGGAGTTCCATTTCGTTGAGGAAGGCGTTGTAAGCTGCACTTCTTTCATCTTCATGACTGCTTCTCCACCAGTAGCTACAAACTTTGACATTCCCACCGACCAGAAGGTTTTCGGTTTGGTGTTTCTGTCAAGCCACTTTTGTGCGTGCCAAGTAGGGCTCTATATCTTGGTCTCCTTCATAGTAGACAGACACTAATCCCAAACTCAGCTTTCCTGCCCTCAGGAGCACTGCTACCTCAGTTTTGGTGATCAATTGTGGGTCGCGTATGACCTGCGATCTGTCATCGAAGATAATAACTGACACTTTCACGGGTTTTTGGAGTTTGAGGTTGCACTTGATTTTTGTGTCGTAGTATGGTTCTTGCACGAGGACTATTGAAACTCCCCTTTCCCTTCCGTCTTGTAGTAATTCTATTGTCGCTGGTTTTGACCGCTGTAGGTTTGGCTTGGATGATGTGCATGCTGTGACGATCTGTCTTTGAGAAATGTGAACTTCTGTAGTCTTGGTTGCTCTTTAGCAGTATGAGATACATGACCGCGATATGCCATAAAATTTTTGGCTCTCAGGACATTGAGCTTGTGCCGTATGCCTTTGAGCAATTCTTGCAGTTAGGAATCTTTCTCTCTAATCTATTTGAGCATTTTCTCAGGAATAATTTTCTCCACCGTAGCTGCAGAGATTGTCTTTTCCCTGGCAAATGTTTTTGGTGTGACCGAAGCCCAGGCATTTTGTGCACAGCACTAAGAGAGATTTGTCTTCTACCGATATTCTTTGTATGCTTTTATAGATTTATTGGCCTGTAGGAAACGACGGTGCAGTTTTGAAGAAAGTTCTACGATTGGGTGACCACCGACAGGCTGGCTACTTTACGTCTTTGTTGGAGGCTGGTAAGATTGATTTTAATCAAATTTAGGTTACCTCTTAGCACGCCTTTTTATTGAGTCCAAACCTGCTAGGTGGCATTTTGCAGCACCAGCCCAAAAATGGAAGCAATACTCCATGCACAACCGGACTTGCACTTTATATAAAGTCAGAAACTATCCCGGCGTGAAGTATCGCCGCACCTTTGCAAGTACCCCCAGTTTCCTTGCAGCTGCTTTGGCCTTGGGCTCAATGAATCGGCTGAAGTTCAGATTTGAGGACATTTCAACCCGCAACAACTGAAGGCGGTCGGTAAATTCTAGTAATACATTTCAGAAAGAAGGAGCCAAGGTGAGCTAGCTCCTTGTTGCAGTGAAGACACGCGCTTTTGTTTTGGAGGCATTGAATTTCACAATATCGGCATCGCCCCATTCGGAGCCTGCCTGCAGTTTGAGATTCCTGCGCTCTACTATAGCTTCCCTTTCTTGACTTGGTTGGTATCTCTCCACAACTGTGCTATCGTCTGCATACCTATAGATAATAGCAGATCAAATATGAAGCACGAAGAGAGTTGCGAAGAGAATGGACCCTTGAAAAACAACGGCGTTAGTCGCCATAGAAGCGGATGAGCAGCCATCGACGACGACCCGGAGAGATCGTTCACTCAGAAAAATCTTTAGAGGATTATTGGTATGGCGATGGTAGGGCCGCGGATGGGAACGGAAGCTTTCCTGTGGCCCTACCAATATGCGGTGCAGGTGGATCATCATAGAAATTTTGTCATTGTGATTCCGACAATACCCGTCTTCAATCCCGCGAGATGGGTATGTGTAGATATTTCCCTAAACAAAAAGAGTCCCGTGTGTAGTTGTCAGTCCTCCCATCGGGCGCGTCCCAAGGTGGCGCACAGGGGAGAGTCACCCTGTTCGACCCTCCGTAACGCCCACGAACACCAGAACAAAGAAAATTCTGGCCGACATAGAGGAATTGGCCCGCGAAATTTCGACGCATAGTGACATGTGATCTTGGCCAACAATCGAAATCAATCTCCAGGCAGTTGGAAAGGCGCACGTTGCTGTGCTTGTGGAGAGTATGGACACAGGGTAAAATAGTGCACTGCATCGGCACTAAAATGTCGTCTGTGTTCCGATCTCGGGCGTTATGCTGGCCTCAGATTACCCACAAAAAAGCGGAAGACAAAATGGTCAGCCAACAGCAAGGCGGCCTTAACAATTTCTGTCAATGCACCGAGTATTATCTCGGCTATGAAGGTGGCTGAGTTTTAAATTCACACCCCTTAAAGTCCTACAGCGCAATCTGAACCACTGCCGCAATGCGCAGCATCTGCTCATGCAAACCATGGCGGAGTGTTGGGTTACCCTTGCAGTAGTAGCGGAGCCCTATTCTGTCCCCGAATATTCTCACTGGTTCATTGACGAATCAGGCTCTGTCACCATCTAATGGGGGGGAGGGTGCCCCACCCTGCGCTTTATTGAGAAAGGGGTAGGGTTTTCTTGCAGTGCAATGGCGCCCCCTGGCCATAGGCTATGGGCATGGGCTTTTATGTCTCGCCTAATAGGTCCGTTTCCGACTACGAGGCGTAGCTAGACAAGATGGTGAATTGTGTTCGCGAATGTGGCCCTAGTCCTTTGATCGCACAAGGAGATTTTAACGCCCACACAAGGGCTTGGGGAAATTCTAAAGACGATCTGAAGGGAGACACAGAAATGGTATGGGCGGTTGGGCTGGAGCTCCGATTAATGAATCAGGGGTCCTTAAGCACATGTGTGCGATGGAAGAGGGAGTCCACCGTGGATTTTACGTGGGCAACTTCTTGCAATGCAAATGCTGTCGAGCCGAGTAGGCAGTCACATTGTCTGACCACTGCCACTTCGTGTTCGATGTCGCACTTCGACAGCCCGACAGTAACCCCAGTCGCCGAGATAGCAGCTCATCTCGGCGTTGGTGTCTCAAGCGGCTCAACCAAGACAAGTTCGAAGCCGCCGCCATAGGTGCGTCTTGGCCGAAAAACGCAGAAGAGGTTTAATCAGATCCTGAAGTGGAAGCGAACCGGTTTCGAGGTACAATGGCGCAAATTTGCCACCTGTCGATACCCAGAGCCAGTCGCCTTAAAAAGAGAAAAGAGAAAAGTCCAAGAAAGATCCCTGGGGGCGGCCATACAGGACGGTGCTGGGTAGGCTCCGGGCCTTGTTGCCCCCTTTGACGAGAAGCTGGATACGAGTCGTTATCCCCTTGAAAATTCAGAACACAGTACCGGAGCCTGAAATAATCCTGGGCCCTAGTGTTGAGACTGGCTGCCCCTGAGGACAGGCTCAGACAGCTGTTTAACAGCTGTCTGCGGTGTAAAGAGTTGCTGCCTGGGAAAGCGGCAAGGCTGTTCCTCTTGAAGAAGGAGAGCAGAGCCGCTGATTTTCCCCCTCTGCGTACCGCCCCATATGCCTGTTGGACGAGATTGACAAATTATTCAAGATGATAGTTGCCACTCGGAGGAATAGGCATCTGTCGCGCGACTGTCCCGATTTGGCTGATAGCCAGTTTGGGTTCCGATGGGAGCGTTCCACTGTAAATGCAATTATGCGCGTCCGCTCCCTGTCGCAACAAACAGTATCCCAGATTGGCGTGGCGTTGGCGATAGGTTTTGATATCGTCAACGCCTTAACTCTCTACCCTGGGATGCAATCAAGAGGGCACTGGTACACTGTGACTGTGCCCCTCTGCCTGCAAGGTATTATCGGGGACTATTTGCGCAACAGGTACATTATGTACATGGGGTAAGATGGTAAAAAGATCCGTAGGGAGATCATACGTGTGGTTCCACAGGGCTGGGTGCTGGGTCCACTACTGTGAAATGTCGCTTACGATGCAGTCCTGCGAGTTGACCTTCCCGCTGGCGTAAATATGGTGTGCTATGCCGAAGACACCTTAGTGATCGCCAGCGAGATAACGTTTGAGAGGACCAAGAAGCTCGCCGACCTTGGGGTAGAAATCGTCGTCGCCAAAATTACGAGTTTGGTTAAGAAATAGCGCCTCACAAGACTGAGGCCTATGGTTCCATAAATTACCACGGGGCAGGGAACCACACGACTCGTGCGACCGCGTGGGTGGGTCCGAAGAACATTTAGAGCGCCTAGTCTCCCGGACCGAAAGGGTGGCGGGTGCTACGCATAAACTGCTGCCCAATATAGGGGAATATGTTAGGAATAATGATAACAAACTTTTTTTCGACGGTAGGTGAAGAAAACGTTAACACATACATAAATTTTTTATTTTTATTTAAAATTAACTAATACCATAAACATTGCTGCTGGTGATAAGAGGGCTGCTTCTTTTCTCGTTCAAAGGCTAAGTATAGCCATTTAGCGGGAAAACGCAGTCAGCGTTCTTGGCAAGTTACCGCGGGGAGTAGGAATGTAAGATAATTAAGTTTCTAATTTTAGTTTTTTTTTAATATAGTCTCTAATTCTATATATAATAAAATATTGTATATTATATTCAGCGATCACCGAATGATTAGAGGCACACTGAACCTAAATGTTAAGTTAGAGAGGTCTCGTCTGATAAACTCGACTCGACGACTCACTGGCCCAAGACGCAAAAGACAAAGCTGACCTTTTAGGCTCCCTTTTTGCGTCCAACTTGACTCTTGATGACGGGTGGAAAACACCGCCGACCATACCGCGGTGTGAGTGCTCCATTCCGGATGTGCTGTTCTCACAGCGCTCAGTTCGCAAAGCAGTTCTCTCCCTGGACATCCAGAAGTCGTGTGGGCCTGACGGAATCCCCCCAATTGTGCTGAGGACGTGTGCTCCGGAGTTGGCACCGTCCTAACGCGTCTTTTCCGGTACTCCTACTCCCAAGGCGTAGTCCCGAATTCATGGAAGACAGCTTTTGTCCACCCAATCCCTAAAAAAGGCGACCGCTCAGACCCGTCCAACTACAGGCCTATCTCGATCACCTCCTTGTTCTCCAAAATAATGGCATCCTTTATTAACTGCCAGCTCATCCGGTACCTTGAGGATCACCAGCTGATTAGTGACCGCCAATACGGTTTTCGTCGGGGTCGATCAGCTGGTGATCTTCTGGTCTACCTGACCCATAGATGGGCGGAGGCAGTAGAGTCCAAGGGGAAGGGCGTTGGCCGTTAGTCTAGACATTGCGAAGGCATTCGATCGGGTTTGGCACAAAGCGCTTCTTTCGAAGCTCCCTCCTTTGGGCTTATATTTATTCCGGCCAAAATATTGTCTCCCTTGCCCGCAATTGACATTTTTGCAACCCTACATGACCGACGTGTATCTTGTTTAACAAATCTTTTCTTAAGAGTTTTGGCACCACATCCTTTGATCCTTCCAGACTAGACCGTACGCGATCGATAAGTGCTCTTTATAGCCCCAATATGGCTTAACCAAATCTATTACGTCATGTTTATTTGCAGGCCACCCTTCTATTATGTATTTTCTCAACAACGCGAGTTCATCATCATTTTCTGAACTCTTTTTCAACTTAATAACTGCAAGCCCGTAACTTCAGTCGCTGCGCTCATTGCCATTTCTCTTGTGATCGCGCAAACTTCATCGTGCTGTGTATAGTCAGCGCTGGAAAGCTGCACACTCAACGCTGGCTCCGGCTCTTATGCCCGTGACAACGCGTCAGCAATAAATAGATGTTTACCGACCTTGTAGACTAATTTGAATGTATAGCGTTGTAATTTCAATAACATCCGTTGTAGGCGCGATGGTGAGTCTACTATTGGTCTCTTTTTAATGCTAACGAGTGGCTTGTGATCAGTTTCGATAACTACATCTGTTCTTCCGTAAATCTACGCATGAAACCTCTCACAAGCAAAAACACAAGCGTATAACTCCTTCTTTATCTGAGCATATCGCGTTTCTGCTTTTTGACAATGACTTATACGCATAACAAACTGGCATTCTATTTTGCATTATACAGGCACCTAAGCCGCTTTTGCTCGCATCTGCTGAGATAGTAATAGGAAGGTCTAAGTCGTAATATCTTAACACTGGTGGTTTTGATAAACACTCTTTTATAACTTTTAAACACTCATCATGTCTTTAATCCCAGTGCCATTCCGTTTCTTTTTTTAACAACACTCTCAACAACAATGTCTTATCAGATAAATTTAGTATAAAAGCACCCACGTAAGTAATTAATCCTAGTAATAGCTATACGTCCTTTTTATTTTCAAGTTTAGGCATGTTCGTAATTGCTGTAATATGTGAGTTATCCGGATAAAGCCCTTTTTTGTAATCCTGTGTCCCAAATACCTGATTTCTTCTAACCCAAATTTGCACTTATTTTTATTTAGTTTGAGGTTGACTTTCCTACACCTGTCCAATACTAATTTTAATCTTTCATCATGTTCTTTTTCGCTGCTACCGTATATTAATAAGTCGTCGATGTACATACAAACTCCTAGATGGAGTCATCGAAATTTTCGTATAATTTTTATGAAATACCTCTGGTGCCGAGCATATGCCATAGGGTAACCTTAAGAATTTGTAACGTCCAAAGGGAGTGTTGAACGTGCACAACTCACTAGTATCATCTACAGCTATCTGCCAGAACCCTGCTACCGCATCCAGAGTACTGAAATATCTAGCACCGGAAAGTTTTGATACAATCTCGTCGAGTGACGGTAACCTAAAATATTCTCTTTTGATCGCGCTATTTAATTCTTTCGGATCAAGACAAACTCGTATGTCTCCGTTAGCTTTTTTAACAATAGTTAAACTACTTACCCAATCCGATGGGCCCTCTACTTTGGCTATAATGCCTTGTTTTTCCATCTCTTCCAATTTATCTTAACGTTGTCTCTGATCGCGAACGGTAGTTTTCTAGGAGCAATGAACAACCGGTACAACATTTTCATGTAATTTTATTCTGTATTTCCCCGGTAAGCACCCTATACCCTGAAAAACGTCGTCATACTGCCCTAAAAATTAGGGAACTCCACTATCCTCCTGTATCGACATCACGCGCCTCACCATATCCAACTCACTGCATGCAAACCTGCCCAACACTGGCATAGACTTAACATCTGTTTATTTTAAATTCTAGCATGTACATTTTACTTTTGTAATAAACTTTTAAAGTGATTTTTCCTACTACTTTTATGGCGGTGCCTGAGTAGCCAGACAACTTGGTATTTGTTTTTTGCAAATCTTTATTCGAGACCCCAATTTGTGGCAAATAATACAACGGCAATATATTAACATCTGCCCCAGTATCTAATTTAAAATTAATAGACTTATTATTAATCATTAGGTTAACATTCCACTCACTACTACATTTTACAGTATGTATTACCTGCTCATCAGACTCCTCGACATTGAATACACTAGCACCACAGGCTCCGGCAAAGTGATTCATTTTCGCACATCTTAGACACTACTTGCCATACGCGGGACACTCAAACTTTTTATGTACACTGCCACAATGCCCACATTGCTTCACCTAAAGCGTCGAACCCGTGAAGGCACGCTCGCCTCGAGCGCGCGGCGGCGGGCGCTGGGTTCAGCGGGTCGCGCCGCCGCGTACGCCGCGTCCGCCAATGCGCGCGTCCGCGCTCACGCCACCTGCGCGCCGCGATATCCTCTCCTTGTATCCCTCCTGTGCCGTACACTCCAAATATTCTCATCATTTTCAACCGCTTGATTTTGTTGTTGATTAAACATGCTGATAACTGCTCCTGTTTAATGTTATCCGCATAAACCCTCGATACTATCGCGACTCGACATATTTCTAATGCTTTACTTAAAGTTAGATCGTACTCCCTTAGTAGCCGTTCCCGAATAACTGAATTGGATACGCCACATATCAGCTTATCTTTTATAAGACCGTCATTTAAGGCCCCTAAATCGCATGTTTGAGCCAATTTCTGCAAATCGAAAACATATTGTTCTATGGTCTCATTGTCTCTCTGGTTCCTTGTAAAAAATCGGTGTCGTTCTACTGTAACATAGGTTTTATATTAAAATGTCCATCCAATATTTGTAAGACAGCTTCCGCGTACTTTTAAAATGTACTACATATTTTAAAAGTGAATCTTTGTTTTGGTCTAGGCATTCTCGGCATTGATCGCCAAGTACGTGCAATAATATAATAATTTGCACACTCGCCGCTTTGTTCGTTATTTCACATGCCTTTATATAAATGTTATAGCTATTCCTCCATTTTGTCCAACTGGCACTTAAATTTGCGTAGTCTGAACTCTCGTCGAAGCGAAATGGTTTTGGTGGACTTAAGACACCTTCCATAATTATTAAACATTATTAACTAAACACTATTTGAATTAACTTGTATGTAATATACTTAATAAACTTATTTACTTTTCCGACTGCGCCATGTCAACATGGGAACGCGGCAATCAAACACAATATCGAGCTGAGACTCCTTTATTCATATCCACCCTCAACTATTACAATAATCTCTCACACATAATTTTAATAGGTAGTTATTCGTTTTACATAATTTATTAAAACTTGTGTATATTCACTTAAAATTTTATTTTAGGTTAATTTCTACTTTGTTTTTGTACTAAGTTTTAGTTGTCCAGCTTCTGGTAATATTTTGTCTAAAGATTAATTATCTGTAGCAAGTGCATGATGCAAGTTAATTTTGTGACTGGGAAAGTTTTTTTTAAATTAATAAATGACCATGGATACAAAGTCCTTTTGACACTGTATATTTGTCTTATATGAGACACTTCTCTATGATACTTTTCATTTGCTCTAAGGTCTGTTATTTATTTTCAGTAATATTAATGTAGTTTAGTTGTAGTTGTTTTGCAAATTATTTTTATTTTTATTGTTTTGTGATCATTTTTATTTTTGATATTTATGGTAGTGAACGATATATTGTCTGTTTATCCTTTCCAGTCAATTAAATTTACAACATTTCTTAAAAAATGAGATGTTTATAAATAAAAATTTGGACTATATTTCAAATAATAATACAATGGAACATGTGCCACCTCCAAGAAGCTTGTTAAAGGTTAGAAATTAATTAAAAGTTTCGAAGTTTACACGATAATTATTGATATTATGAGGTGCCAGAAAACATTGATTGAATTTGTTCTGAGACTTGGCAAACTTTGAAAACGTAAAACAGATATTAAGCCAAGCTTGGAGTATGTAAGCCCTACTAAATAAGTTTGCAATATTTATTTATTTGTTTACATCTTAATCAAAGGATTACGTAGGGCGGCTTCATATATTCTCTATTAGTACACTTTGGACATAGGGAGAACAGATAACATTTAGTGTAAATAAAATTTGCTTGAAAAATATATTCCTCACGGCTATAATCCTCAAAGGTGTAAGCAAAACCCCAAGAGCAGTAAGCTACTCGGCAACGTTTAATCAGAAAAAATAAAGGTTATTATATATATATATATATTTGGTTTAATCATATATAATATATAAAAATTATATTCCTCAAATTATTCTAAAATAAACAACATTAATCAGCTCCAGATAACCAAATACAAGTATAAATTATGAATTTACATCAAAAATATTTGACTATATAAAAGTTGTCTGATTTCTTATTTTTCACTGGTTTCATGTAGGAAACAGAAACGGAAACTTTTTTATTCAATATAGATTATAAATAATAGTTATTTAAAGTCACTATTTTGTATAATTACCACTGGTTCAAAAAAAAAACCTCTGTCCTGGGAAGAACCAGCAAGAAACCCAGCGGGAATTTTTTTAAATAACAGCTTACAATCATGTTTGTTACACAAATTAACAACACAATAAATTAGAAATAGCTTGGTAGCGATCACCACATTTCCAGGGGTTATTATCATCTATAAATTCTTTAATATTCTAATAACCCTTTTTATACAAACTTAGTTAAATAAAGTTTTTTAACTTTGACCAGGTCAAATTTTGTATATTTTCTGGAATTTTGTTCTGAAAGCGTATACATCGCCCCAAGAATGAATTACTGACTCGATGGAGTCGAGTAACTGGTACTACCAGCTTGTGTCTGTTCCTAGTATTTACAGAATGAATATCACTTATTTTTGTAAAACTACTTTTATTTTTGTGTACGTACATTACATTTTCATAAATGTATTGCGAGGTCAAATTTAATATATTAATTTCCTTAAATTTTTGTCGCAGCGACTCTTTAGGCTTTAAATCATAAATTGCTCTTATGGCCCTCTTCTGTAAAACAAATATAATTTCAGTGTCAGCTGCGTGTCCCCCATAGCAAATTACCATACGACATTATGCTATGGAAATAGCTAAAGTAAACTAGTCTAGCTGTTTCAACACTAGTTATACCTCTAATCTTTTTAACGGCATATGCTGCGGAACTTTGTCTGCTTGCTAGTTTTTGATATATGGGGGCTCCATTGAAACTTCGCGTCTAGTGTGATTCCAAGAAAATGTATTTATATATTAATTTTTTTAATTTTTATATTAATATTTTGTATAGACATTTGGAGTCATAAATTATACATTTCGTTGTAGTACCATTTTAATGCAAATTAATAACATTGAACCAATTTACTAATTTAGATAAAGCATTATTTACTTCGTCATATTTTAGCAATTGTCGACTTAATTTGAAAATTAAAGAAGTGTCATCTGCAAATAATACTATATCATGGTTAACTCCTACTATGTAAGGTAAGTCATTAATGTATACAAGAAACAGAAAGGGGCCGAGAATTGAGCCTTGAAGCACGCCCACTTGTACCATCGACCCGGAAGAACTCATACTGTTGATGACAACTATTTGCGTTCTCTTACTTAAGTATGAAATAATTAATTTAAGAGCATCACTTCTTACACCGTAGTGTTGAAGTTTCCTTATTAATGTTTCATGGTAAACACAATCGAAGGCTTTCAGTAGGTCTTAAAATATACCAAAAGCATCCTGTGAATTCTCCCATGCATTAAATATATATTTATTCAGCTCAACACCGGCATCAATTGTTGGGCGACCCCTTGTGAAACCATATTGACTATTATGAAGTAAATTATTTATATTAAAGAAATTTAACATTTAATCAAGAATATTTTTTTCAAAAATCTTACTAAGTGTTGGTAGTACAGAAACAGGTTTAAAATTTGCGGGGTCTAATGTACTATTAGATTTAAATAAAGGCATTACTTTACTATACTTCATTAAATCAGGAAACACATAGATCCGCAGTTTTCCTAACATCAACAGTTTTAAAATATTTTACGATATCTTTTGATGATACTTTATGAAATGTAAAATTCTTTGTACACGCATTTACATTTTCTTTAAGTAATGAGTCAGCGACCGCAAGAGAAGAATTCAGGGAAAAATGTATATTATTTTTGTATTAATTATCTGTTAGAAAATAAAACAAATAAAACTTTCTGCAGATTTATCAACACAACAGTCTAAGCAAACTGAAGCATCTGATCAACAAGGATATAACCATTACATAAGTAAAAATGGCTTAACTAATAATAATAATTTAATAATAATAATTTATTTATTCACTTAGTTTACAAGCAGGGTATCTTAAACTATTACAGTAGT
The DNA here is from genome assembly GCA_033319125.1 of Parnassius glacialis. NCBI lineage: Eukaryota > Metazoa > Arthropoda > Insecta > Lepidoptera > Papilionidae > Parnassius > Parnassius glacialis. The sequence goes on from JAVANC010000026.1 coordinate 2,110,481, forward strand.
CGTTTTGATTTTGGCAACTTACTGGTAAGATATGGTTGATCGTTAGCAGCTGTACTAGTTTTATGGTAAAAACTGTATTACAGACGCTAGCGCCTTCCACCGGACATTATAGGAAACAATTTGAGAAATGCCTTGTTTAGTAGTACTACATAATATTATTGAAACCACTACATATGGAGACATTACTTAAGTATAATAGTGAGGGATGTAATTGCGAGTGTACACGTAGAAGTTAGTAAATGTGTGTGTGTGTGTGTGTGTGTGTGTGTGTGTGTGTGTGTGTGTGTGTGTGTGTGTGTGTGTGTGTAAGTGAGTGTGTGTGTGAGAGAGAGTATTAATGTGTGCATAAGCCCTGCCCTATTTTAAACATCTTGGATTGGTTGTGCCAAAGACAGCAATCGTCACTAAGTGTGTGATGAGTACGACTTTATCATAAGATGTGGTTTAGTTATCTCTATAGGGGGATCGTAAAAGCGCCTCTGTATCCTCATATGAAAGTCTCTGCAGCCACTGTTTCAGTTCCTGTTTACAATTTCTTGCGGTAGCTTTATAGATATTAAGTTCTTTATTAATCCTATTGTACACATGATTACTTCGGATATAGTATTGTCTACGAGCTAAAGCGGTTCTGTGGGGGACGTGCTCACATACCCGGTATTCCAGTCTTCGACTTACTTTCTGTGCACGCTGTTCCAGTGGAAGTGAACGATGTCTACGAAGTATCATTTGAAGTATGTAGAGTTGCCTGGTTGTAAGCACCTCACATTCTTTATATAGTTGGGTAGTAGGGTAACGGTAATGTTTTTTAGTCATAACCTTTAACACGGCTCGCTGTGCTCGCTCCAGTTTTAGAAAATGAGTGGGGGACGCCCCACCCCAGGAAGGGATGCAATAGGTCAGAATTGACTGGGCCAGCGCAAGATAGACCATTTTCAAGGTTTTTGAGTCCGCCGCATTCCTCAATTTTATAAAAACTGGAATAATTTTCGAATCCGCGATGCCATGTTATCTATTTGAGGTGTCCAGGTAAGGGTACTGTCGAGTATAATTCCCAGATATTTTATATTATCCGTCTGTTCTATTGCCATGCATGCACAGTTTTCATTTATCGTGTCACAGTGGTGTATTTTGATGTAGTAAGGATCACGTTTGGGTTGTGATGCTTTTGATCCAGAAAAGGTAATGTACTTTGTCTTGTCAATGTTTAAGGTCAGCAAATTGTCATAGAGCCAGTTTGATACAACACGCAGGGCCACCTCCATTCGCCACCGAACAGTCTCCCAGGTTTTGTCGTGTACCAAGAGAACAGTGTCATCTGCGTAAGTGATGATGCGACAGTTCGGAATAGTCAAGCGACAGAGACTGTTTATGTATACCAGAAACAACGTCGGTCCAAGTACACTGCCCTGAGGGACTCCATAGGAAAGATATTTATCATCACTAAGAAAAGAATCTATTTTGACACATTGATTGCGTTCTGAGAGATAGTCTCGAAACATGTCCAAAGCCAGACCTCTTATGCCTATTTCATTTAGCTTTTGAAGTAAGATGGGGATAGAAACAGTGTCAAAGGCCTTGGATAGGTCAAGGAAGGTTCCTAACTAAGTAACAATACTTATGCAAACTGTATTTTTGATTCTAGTTCAAGTAATTACTACTTATAGACACATAAATATATACGAGTATACTATATATACCGTCTATCTATTATGGCTGGCATAAATTCAGGATCCATGTTCAATGCCATTTGGCATTGTCAAGTTTATGGAGAAACTTGCTGAATACATAAGATATTTATATCTAAATGCAGTTAAATAAATTGCTCTTTAAAGCAGATGTAGCTTTTTTATAGGATAGGGTGACAAACGAGCACACAGTCGACCTGATGGTAAGTGTTAGCTGTGGCCCATAGACATCTAGATCTATCCTCGTTTGCGAATAAAAATGCAGATGCGTTGCCACCCGTGAGGACTAAGGTGGAATGCCTGTTTTCCAGTAAAAAGGGCCTCCGGCCACCTGCAGCCACCGAGCGAAACGCAGAAGTATACCTCTACTTCACGCTTGTGTTCTGTGAGGTCGTGGTACCACCCCGGTTTGAGCCGGCCAATCTGTGCGACAGTAAAAACTGCCGCGTGGCTCTACCACTGTCAAAAAAGCTACATCAAATAAAGAAGCTTACTTAAATCCCTCGACCCATTGGTGCTAATTTTCTTTTAACATGCACAAAAACTTCTTTTATGTATTTATGTACTCTATCTATTATTTAATTAGATTTTACTAATAACATAAAACTTTAATACTTTGTCACTTACTCACTAATAAGGTTCTAAGACCTGTGTTTGTCATTTGTTTAAGTTACCTTATTCACTATAAATATCTTACAGATTTTTAAAGTACTAGGTGTAAAAGTAAACTCTTGTATTACATACATACTCTTATGTTAATTTACTAAACTCATCAATTTTCCTTTTCCAATTTCGAATGTCATTGATGATTTTACCATGCGACCACAAAAAAAAAAGGAAATAAAGTTTAAAATCCATATTATGTTAGACACTTGTACATAGATGAGACTATATTTATTTTATTGTCTTGTAAAGGAAGAACTATGAACTTTTTTGCTTTTAACTAATATTGCTACCAAAAATTATTTTAATATGTATAACCATTAATCACAAACTTTATTCTTACAGTAGTGATGCAACTCAAACTTTGTTTTCATTCGATTCAATCAAGTGAAATTGTGTAACTCGGTACTCAAGTGAAAATAAATTTTACTCCAATCCGCTTGCACTCGAGTTACCGAGTCGACTCGGCGCACCGCACCGTGTAGGTTCGGAGAGCGCTAGATAGATGTCAGTTCACTAATTCACTTGTAGTATAAGCCGCCGCGGGTGACGTCACTGGTTACGTCCTAATTCAAACTTGCACCTGGCATGTTTTAGTTAAATATGTACTTAGTTTGATTTATAATATCGTGATTGTCCTATCATTGTTGTTTATTTTTTGTGACTTTGTGTAAGAAGTGCATAACATGTAAGGTCATTTAAATATGTTTGTTTAAAGTATGAATGATAACAATGCAACAAAAAAAAATCGTCAGTGTTTCATTATTTTGAAAAATGAAAGAGATTTTTAAGTTATGCGAAAAGCAGTTTATGGATTTTGAAATACTACACGTCTGTAGTAAATAAAAAACATGGAAATACTAGAAATAAATAAATAATAAATATTTGTATTTTATTTCATAATGCTACAGTCAATACAGTGTCTGTCTACAATTTAGTAGTGAAATCGACTTACTAATTCGAGCAATTTATTGATATATTATGTAATATTAATAAACTGATGAAGTTTAATTCGTTTTAGTTAAATTATTAATAACATTAACTTTACGTTACGGAATAAAGTTGGAGTGATATTATTTTTTGAAGATTGTCTATACGCAAACCAATAATACATAACTCCCTATTAATTTAAGTAATAATAATTACCTTGGATATAAGGACAAATAAAAAATAATTTGTAACAAACTGACACACAATCGTTTCGCCAATTCGAGTTGCGTTACTCGAGTACTATTCGACTAACGTGAATTTCAACACAAGTTAACTCGAGTCAGTAGGCACATTTCTACAATTTTTTTTAATATTACTTTATCTGAACCAATGACATAAACACAAATATCAAAACAACCCTTTTTTTAGATTTCTTGATTCCGTTTACATTTTCATAAAATCTTTATGCTATTTACGATAATAAATTGGTATCTTTTTTATTGTATATAATACTATTGAGGGTCGCGAAATTTTTTAGTGGGCCCAAAAACGATTGACTCCTTTCATATATCTTGATTATTATAATAATCAGAGATTTTTAATAAAATATTTTAAAAACACAGAATAAATAATAGTGTACGTACAAAAAGTAAAGAGGATGTAATATTTTACTTAAATACGTCTTGGACTTTATGGAGTAACCAGAATGATGATATGATGATCACATGAGCATTATGAGTCGTGCACTTTTGGATTTTCAAATTTTTTTTAAATTGAAGTTTGACATAATATTATCGGAAAATTGGAAGTATAATAAGGTTATTAGTTAAAACTTTCTTCTTGAAGACGTCTTGGAAATTTACCTATGAAATGTGCAATTTTGAGGATTATTTTTATTTTTGTCACCATACCATCACTTACAGAATAAATAACCATTTTTGAAACACATGAATAAAAATATATCTAGAAACTTATTTCTTGCGTGCCGCATTGTTACAACCTGTTATTCAAAATCGTTTACAGAATCATGAGATTCTATCTTTTTCTATTTGTTTTATTGCCATAAGAAATTTCCTTCTCAATTACTTCTTTTTCTTCTTTACTATCCTAAGTCTATAGTTGCCACGTAATACGAGATTTTGTAAGGAGGCATCCATATAATACAAACATACTCATAAAAACATCATCACTTCATTTAACATCGCTTGAAAATTTCAACGCAGATACGTTGTTACCCATACGGACTAAGATGGAATATAAAATATGGTATCCAGTTCTTGTTACTCATATACAAAACATAGTAGTATAATGCTGCTATTCTACGCTGGTATATGTGCAAAGAGCCAACTGTCAAAGCTGAAGACCGAATGTGGCAGCATCGTTTCCGGGGCACCTGAGATTTTGAGTGAGATTGAGAGGTTCTATGGGCAGCTGTACACGTCATCGTTGGAGCCACACGCAAGTGTGAGTAACGATCCAAGAGCGAGTCTTATTCGACACTATTCCGAAGATATCCCGGACGTCAGTCTGAGCGAGATTAGAATGGCTCTCCAACACCTTAAAAACGGCAAGGCCCCAGGTGAGGATGGAATTACAGCGAGCTTCTGAAAGCGGGTGGAAGACCGGTACTTGAAGTCCTTCAGAAGCTCTTTAATTCCGTCCTCCATGGTGGCATTACACCGGAGGCGTGGAGCAGAAGTGCGGTGGTCTTGTTCTTCAAGAAAGGCGACAACGCTCTCTTGAAGAACTACAGACCGATTTCCCTTCTGAGCCGCGTCTACGTGCTGTTTTCGAGAGTCATTACGAATCGTCTCACGCGCAGACTTGACGACTTCCAGCCTCCCGAACAAGCCGGTTTCCGAAAGGGCTTTAGCACCATAGACCACATACATACCCTTCGGCAAATTGTACAGAAGTCCGAAGAGTACAATTTACCACTGTGTCTGGCGTATGTGGACTATGAGAAAGCCTTTGATTCCGTCGAAATTTGGGCGGTGCTGCAGTCCCTTCAGCGATGCCAAGTTGACTGTCGGTATATCGAAGTGCTGAAGTGTTTGTACAGTAGAGCTACGATGGCTATCCGAGTACAGAACCAGAGTACGAAACCTATCCAATTGCAGAGAGGTGTAAGACAGGGTGATGTTATATCCCCGAAACTCTTCACCGCTGCATTGGAAGACGTTTTCAAGTTTCTGGACTGGAAAGGATACGGAATTAACATCAATGGCGAATACATCACTCACCTTCGATTTGCCGACGATATAGTCCTTATGGCAGAATCGCTGGAGGACCTAAGCACTATGCTCAATGACCTCAATAGTGTCTCCCAACGGATAGGTCTTAAGATGAACATGGACAAAACAAAGATTATGTTTAATGTCCATGTCACACCTATGCCGGTAGTTGTTGGGAGCACTAAGCTCGAAGTTGTTGACGAGTATGTTTACCTGGGACAAATAGTCCGACTAGGTAAGTCCAACTTCGACCGAGAGGTCAATCGACGGATTCAACTCGGCTGGGCAGCGTTCGGGAAGCTACGACACATCTTCTCGTCAGACATACCTCAAAACCTTAAAACGAAATTGTACAACCAGTGCGTGTTGCCAGTGATGACTTACGGATCTGAGACTTGGTCCTTCACTGCTGGCCGTATGAGGAAGCTCAAGGTCGCTCAGCGAGCTATGGAGAGGGCTATGCTCGGAGTTTCTCTGCGTGATAAACTTAGGAATGAGGTTATCCGCAGTAGAACCAGAGTAACCGACATAGCCCAACGGATTAGTAAGCTGAAGTGGCAGTGGGCCGGCCATATAGCTCGAAGAACCGACAACCGATGGGGAAGAAAGGTTCTCGAGTGGCAGCCTCGTACCGGTAGGCGAAGTGTAGGGCGTCCCCCCACGAGATGGAGTGACGACCTGGTAAGACATGCAGGAAGTCGATGGATGCAGGTGGCTCAGGACCGTGCTTTGTGGCATTCTTTGGGGGAGGCCTATGTTCAGCAGTGGACTTGTGAAGGGCTGTAATGATGATGATGATGATATGTGCAAGTGGGAGCCTTCCGTGGTCGTATCTCATTCGTGCTGCAACGAACCTATAAAATAATCGGGCAAGACGTATGAAAAGCCTTAATGTTCATCTCCCTGCAAAAATACACCGCTGAGAATGACTCTCTCCTTTTATTGGGATGATTTGCCTTGATCGCTACGCTTGGCTAGTGGATCACTCGGTGGCGCTCCATCACTGGTCTGAATATTTTTTTTTAATTTTGAAATAAAAAAAAACTTACTTCGTTCTAGCGCGGTAAGGGAATAACACATCACCCCAGTTTTTCTCACCACAAGGCAATGATAAAAAATCAAAAATGGTAAATGTATTATAAATATATATGATAAAATCCTTTATCGCGGATCATTTTACTTTTTTATTTTTAGCCAAAAACTTCTCCGTGACTATGCGCATGAAAAAGACCTGATTCGTACACCCCATTCCCTTTTTAAATCCCGCTTGCTCATCCCAAATTTTTCCATCAGTTTCTTTCATAACTCTTACAATTAGTACCTTAGCATACAGTTTTCTGACAATGCTAAGAAGGCTGATACCACGGTAGTTTTTACGGTCCTGTTGTGAACCTTTTCTCTCATATATTGGACTATCACGGATTTGCACCAGTCTCGCTGTACCCATTTAAGTTCCGAACATAAATTAAACAAAGTGTACAGCATGTCCGCCACCACTCCTTCTCTAGCGCTTAGCATTTCGAGAGATCCTTACGTATCCATCTATTTCCTCTTCTTTCGGAATTTCTGTTTCATTTAATTCAAACGTCTCATCACTCATAAACACGCTTTAAAAGTATTCGTTCCATCTCCTTAAACTTGAAACTTCGTCATTCACAATACAGCTAT
>JAVANC010000026.1:2117760-2213092 GCA_033319125.1 Parnassius glacialis
CTGTCGAAATATAAATCCAAGGTGACGGCTGCAATAGGTATAAATTTTTTCATCATGGGTGTCATTTTCATGGTTTTGGAGGGTGTTGAAGCTGACAGTGCTGTCGAAATGTAAATCCAAGATGGCGGCTGAATTAGGTACCAATTTTTTCATCATGGGTGTCATTTTCATGGTTTTCGAGGGTGCTTAAGCCGACAGTGCTATCGAAATGTAAACCCAAGATGGCGGCTGAAGTAGGTACCAATTTTTTCATCATGGGTGTCATTTTCATGGTTTTAGAGGGTGTAGTAGCCGATAGTGCTGTCAAAATGTAAATCCAAGATGGCGGCTGCAATAGGTATCAATTTTTTCATCATGGGTGTCATTTTCATGGGTTTCGAGGGTGTTGGAGACGATAGTGCTGTCGAAATGTATTTAAATTACTTTAAAAATTCAGTATAATCATGTTATACGTAATTTTTTTAATGCGCTTAAGGTATGCTCAATTGGATTTACCAATTTTTTTATCATATTCTCTAAAAAACCTATAATTCACTTCTAACATAAATAAGATACGGCATTCCGTATCTTAATCATGATTATCATAATAATAGGGCTATTTGGGATTTATATTTTATCATAATATGGCTGACATGTAAAAAACTCTTCATGCAAAATAACAAAAATAAAGTGAAACTTCCAAACCATACTTTTATTTCTGCTAATTTTGCCTGATTCTAAATTGTAATTGAGTTTTTCAGAATTTCCCAAACTGAACTTTAATAACTTTCATACTACCTTTAGTAATTATTTTGATGATTGTATTGGAATTTTGAAATGGTGCTTTAAACAAATTTTAACTAAAACGCTTTCTATTGAAATACTTAATTTACTTCAAAATTTGCAAATCAACTCCATGTCGTACGACTACGAGTTTAAGTCGTCTACGTACGTAATAGCTTCGACTTTTGCATCTTATTAAAGACAAACAGGTCTTAGTTTTTAGAGTCTAGTGCTTACAAACCTCCTCTCGTTTCTGAAAGGGTTTTTAGAAGGGCGATTACTCCGTTGCGCTGCTCCAGTGCAAGAACATATGCAGGTCCTCACGAATTTCTGATTCACTGCCACGTGAATTTTAAGTGCCAAACACGTGGTAAATCAGCACTTAGAATTGCAATTAACAATTTCATTCATGCCGTCGGGGATCGAACTCGTAGTTATCATTTTCGACTATAGTATTAATTTTGTGAGTATAATATCTGAAAACATGTATATGTATATTATATTTGTATATAAAATTTATAACATTATTTATACATTCATATGTGAAGAATGAAATTTGTACCCATTTTTCAGTCTATCAATATTGGCTCTCGTAAAATTAACTTTAAATAGTCAAATTACTATATTTTCTGGTAATGGTGGTCTTAATAAATATAACATGATATTCAAGTTTTAAAACACGACACATTGTACTTTTCTCGATCGAAAAAAAATCTGAAATGCGAAATTGTGTTGATTTTAAAACTTTTTTCTTTTCACATCTTAATTAGAGTACTAAATTATATTGAAATTGCATTTCATCATCATTCCTCATCATTACAATCAAGTCCACTGCTGAACATAGGCCTCCCCCAAGGTATGCCACAATGCGCGATTCTGAACCACCTGCATCCATCGACTTCCTGCATATCTTACCAGTTCGTCACTCCATCTAGTGAGGGGAAGCCCTACACTTTGTCCGCCGATACGAGGCCGCCACTCGAGAAACTTTTTGCCCCATCGGTTGTCGGTTTTTGAGCTATATGGACGGCCCATTGCCACTTCAGCTTACTAATCCGTTGGGCTATGTCAGTCACTCTGGTTCTACTGCGGATGTCCTCATTTCTAAGTTTATCACGCAGAGAAACTCCGAACATAGCCCTCTCCATAGCTCACTGAGCGACCTTTAGCTTCCTCAACCGGCCAGCAGAGAAGGACCACGTCTCAGTTCCACAGGTCATCACTGGCAACACTCACTGGTTGTAAAGTCTCTTTTTCAAATTTTGAGGTATACCTGACGAGATGTGCCGTAATTTCCCGAACGCTGGCCAACCGTGTTGAATGTGTCGATTGACCTCTCGGTCGAAGTTGGACTTACCTAGTCGGACTATTTGTCCCAGTTAAACATACTCATCAACAATTTCGAGCTTAGTGCTCCCAACAACTACCGGCATAGGTGTAACATGGACATTAAACATGATCTTTGTTTTGTCCTTGTTCATCTTAAGACCTATCCGTTGGGAAACACTATTGAGGTCATTGAGCATAGTGCTTAGTTCCTCCAGCAATTTTGCCATAAGTAATATATCGTTGACAAATCGAAGGTGAGTAATGTACTCACCTATAATGATGATACCGTATCCTTACCAGTCCAGAAGCTTGAAAACGTCTTCCAATGCAACGGTAAAGAGTTTCGGGGACACAACGTCACCCTGTTTTACACCTCTCTGCAATCTAATAGGTTTCATACTCTGGTTCCGTACTCGGATAGCGTTAGTAGCCCTACTGTCAAAGCACTTCAACACGCAATCAGTCAGCGCCTTGCCAAGAGGTGTGTGCGCCGTGCCTCGGCAGAATCGAAGGTGCAAAGGTCCTTCTGTGCTTATGGCCGCACTACAAAACGGTGCCGGGCCTGGGCGTCTCCCGTTAATTGACGCCCGCTCAATGGATGATGGACAATGAAAGAGTGCGCAAGGGGCCGCTGTCTGGAGGTCGCCAGGGCTCCTTTGGAGCTGGCGCTGGACGCCAAAGCATGCGGGTCGCCAGCCAAGCGCAGAGGGCTGCAAGACCCGCATCCATCATCCCCACCAGAGGGCTTGGTTTCGCCTGGGTCTTTTCGGACTCAGCAAGCAGCATACGTCGCTGGTGGAACACGTCGCATGCGTTGGACAAAAAAAAATAAACGCAAACGCATTGCGAGCGTATTTTAGGGCAAGAGAAGAAACTGGAATATTAGCGTATCGGCCTCGGATGCATCGCTTTTTTCGCGGAGCTGGAGTCATCTGTTCATGTGTCTGAGCAAAACCTGGCAGACGGAGTTCGGTATATACTGCTTTTCAGCATATTTGGTGACGCCGAACTCGAACGACGACGACGTGAGGCTGTTTCCCTCATCGGATGAAAATGCTACAGCTGGTAATGCGACGCCAAAAAATGCTAAGCAATCAGCACACATGGATGCCAACGCGGATTTTCCAGTTGTATTTGATTCAGACGATGATGGAATGGTCACCCAAAAACTAGAGCAGTTGAGGAGTAAATTGGATGAGGCGATTGTGGAAACGCGCAGTACGCCTCTCGAAAATCGACCACTACTCCCGCGTATACTTCTAAGCAAGCGGATTCGGGCTGTCGTGAGGACTCTTAACCCGATGCTGGTGACCTATTTGTTAGCCAGCCGGGACCTTTACGAGACGGACTCAATTCTTTTAGGCGCCGCACTGGCAGGTTGCCGTATTATTGGCACCAAAATTCCCACGGCTGGACGCGCTACTAGACACAGTAGCGCCATCCCAGCCTGGAGAAGAAGGATTAAGGACTGTATCGCAAAGGCAAGGCCCTTTATCGGCAGACTGATAAGCTTCAGGTCGGGCAATAATTGGCCGAGAATTTTGCGCACCGTCAGGATGGCGTTTGCTGGGACAAACATCAGTTTCTCGCAGCCGGATATAACGCAAAAACTGACGAAGTGCATAAAAGACCTGAAGCAGAGAATCGCCGCTTGAGGGAAGCGGATTCGGCGATATACCGAGAGTTCGACACAGTTCAACTAGAATCGTCTCTTCCAGAGTGATCAGAAGAGGCTCTATGAATCATTGGAGCGACCTATGGTACGTGGAACGGGTCCAGCACCGATTCAGGCCGACACTATCGCATTCTGGCGCGGCTTGTGGTCAGAGCCCGTAAACCACAGTAAGGGCCCTTGGACGGAAGTTGTGGCGAGTCAGTGTGCGAATGTACGCCCATGGACCCCGTCATCTTAACGCCGGATGAAAAAAGTACCGAAGATGCCCTATACGACACTATGGCGCAAATAAAAAAAGGACTAAAAGAGAAATCCATTGTAGTATTGGTATCGTTGGACATAGAAGGCGCGTTTGATAATGCTTGGTGGCCAGCCATTATCAATGAGCTTCAATCCAAAAATGTTGACGCGTCTATGTTAAGGCTCATAAATAGTTACTTGTCGGAAAGAGAAATACACCTCAAATACGCTGGACAATAAATTAAGGAACCGACAAATAGAGGTTGCATCCAAGGCTCTACATGTGGACCCATGTTATGGAATACTCTACTTGATCCATTATTGCAAACAACGGAGAACACACAAGCTCATGTACAAGCCTTTGCAGACGATATCTTGATTATCGCCAGTAACCAAGATGGACAAAAACTAGAGGAAACTTTAAACCACACTCTTAAAATAATAACAGAATGGGGCAAAAAACATAAATTAAGATTTGCTCCCCATAAAACTCAGTCGGTGATAATAACAAGAAAACAAAAATTTCATCGGCCCTTGCTGAAAATGGAGGAAGAAGAACTAAAATACTTGGATCATCTGAAAGTTCTGGGCTTAACAATAGACCAAAATGTAAATTTCAAGTACCATCTGAATAACGTTTTTCGCAAGGCTACTAATATTTACAAAATGGTCTCAAGAGCAGCGAGGGCTAACTGGGGCCTGAACTCAGAGATATTGAGAACAATCTACATAGCAGTCGTGGAACCAACCATATTGTATGCTGCCAGCTGCTGGGCCGAAACGACAGAAAAAAAGTATATTGAACGCATACTCAACAGAATGACCCAGATTTTTGGTATACGAATTAGTAAAGGACATAAGACTAACTCCCTGATCTCCAGCACACTCTTATCACAAATAATACCGCTAGCACTAAGAGCCAAAGAGAATGCTAGCATATATGAAATTAAGAGAGGCAAACCTATAGAGCTCCTACCAGGAAGACAAATCGAAACAAGAATAAGCCTTTATGATCTCCCACATCCTTGCGAAAGAACACAACGTCATTTTAATCACATAAATAACCAGAAAGATATCGACGAAATAAAAAACGACTGGGTTAGAATCTTTACCGACGGAAGTAAGATCGACGGAAAAGTGGGCGCAGCAGTAACAGTTTGGCACAACGGACTCGAAATCAAAACAATAACTTTCAGACTGGAGAGCTACTGCAGTGTTTACCAAGCGGAGATGATGGCAATACAAAGAGCGCTAAAATATATAATAAGCAAAAAATATCCAGGTGCAAACATAATAAGCGACTCTAGATCGGCAATTACCACTATCTGTGACCCAGTGTCTCTTAATCCAATAGCATCAGAAATACGAACAATGATCAAGACTTTAGAAGACAACCGAAATAAGTCGAGCTTTATTAGATTAAAGCACACTGCGGAATACAAGGCAACGAAAGAGCAGATGAACTTGCTAAGCGGGCAGCTATAAAAAATAAGCAAAGCCCGGCTTATGATAAATTCCCATTGTTGCATGCAAAGCGCCTCACCAGAAATACGACTCTGCAAATATGGCAAAGGAAGTACGAACAGGCAACAACCAGTAGTATAACGAAAAAGTTCTTTCCAAATATTGTTAAAGCCTATAAGATATTAAAAAGTATAAAAATGAATAACTTAGTTACACACTTGTTTACCGGTCATGGTGGAAACAAAGCCTATTTACATAAGTATAAATTATCTTCATCCCCATGCTGCATATGCGATGAAAATACAGACCAAACTGTAGAGCACATTGTCATTGATTGCCCACGTTTTGGGAAAAGAAGATTCGAGACCGAGTGCAGCATGGGTGTGGAGATAGTAGCAGAAAACTTAAAATTTATCATAGAAGATGACTATTGCCGACCTATCTTTATGAACTTTGCCCTTTTGGCATTAAAAAGCATAAGTAAGGAAAATGGTAGTAAAATTATAAATTAATTCTTCAATAACTTATAGATAAAAACATAGAAATTTACGAATGTATAAAAAAAACAGGTTGATTAAACTAAAGAAATGTAACTAAGTAGTATATAACCCTAAGTTTATACTTATAAGTAGAAAAAACGCAAGTATAAGTATATATATGCATGTGTATGTATGTGTGTATGTATGAGTATATATGTATGTATATATATATATATATATATATATATATATATATATATATATATATATATATATATGTATGTATATATGTATGTATGTATGTGTATGTTTGAGTATTTATATGTATATATATAAATAGAAAAAGAAAACGCAATGTAATAACTAGTTCGATAAGAAACAAACCTGTAAATAACAGCACTTTTAGTAACATATAAACATATAAATATTTAGCTTAGAAAACAAATACTACGTAATTAAATAATTAGTAATAAAAAGCTACAAAATTGTAATCAACATAGCATTATATTAGTCATATAGAAATAAGTAGAAAGAAATAGAATAACATATTAGATTATACAGTTAGTAATAAATAATAAAGTAGAAAATGAAATAATTAGCCATAGTTAGAGTAAGAAGTCTTTCACATATAGTTATAAAGATATTGTAATTATACATGCACATGTAGTATATGTATATATAAAAAAAATTACAAAGCCGGGCAGTACGTAAAAAAAAAAGATATTAACTCACATAGCAAAAACATAACAAAAAAAAAGGGTACTGCAGAAAAGTAGTAGTAACAAAAGTAAATAAAAAAAAACGCCGGATGATGTAGCTGAGGCGGTCCGTAGGGCCCCGAAATGGAAAATTCCGGGACTCGACAGACTGCATCACTACTGGCTGAAGGGCTTCGTGGTGTGTCACGCTGTGCTCGCCCGACAGTTTCGAGAGGCTCTCGACCAAAAGTCGCTCCCGAGCCTCTTAACTACTGTGATCACTCTTTTAGTTCCTAAAGACTGGGATCCCACAGACCCGAGCAAATACCGCCTCATAACGTGTCTACCTACCATATACAAGACACTAACATCCATTTTGAGCGCGAGAACCACTCGTCACCTGAACTCAAAACATTATTATTATTATTATTATTTGGGGTATCTATATAATTTACTCATCTGATTGGGCTGTATAAATATATAATTGTAAATGAAAATGATATACTTACATAATTATCATTAAAATAAAATAAATACATAAAAATTACATAAATATATAAAAACCCAACAAGATGGAAGCCCTCGGCAGGGGACACCAAACGGCTGAGGGTTAGGGGGAAAGGGAAAGAAACCGGCGGACGATGCGGGCGGTATCGAGGAGCACCGCCTGCATTTGAGCTTGGAGCAATCCGTCACGCAGTCCCAGTCGCTTCAGATGACCCGAGAGGCTGACTGGGATTAACCTGTTCTCAGAAAAGACCACAGGAATAATTTCAGCCGGCAGACCACCCCACATGTCGGTCACCTCGTGAGCCAGGTCCAGATATATTGTCAACTTATCTGTTTCGGCTTTCACGAGGTTTTTGTCATAAGGAATGGTAATGTCGACCAAAAATATCCTTGTCTGTGCCCGGTCCATCAGCACAAAATCAGGCTTATTCGCAAGAATAGTCCTGTCTGTGATGATGGCCCGGTCCCAGTAGAGCCTGGCGCGGTCATTTTCGAGCACGGCTTCCGGCAAGTAATTATAATATGGCAGTTTACGATCCACGAGGCAGTATTTCAGAGCGAGCTTTTGGTGTAGAATCCTGGCTAGTAGGTTGTGTCTGTGCAAACACTCAGAGTTAGAAAGCGCCGAACAACCGGAGATGACATGCCTAAGTGACTCACCGGGATGGCGACATGCTCGACAGATGTCGACTGCGCCATCCTTTGGGATGTATTTCCGATAATTGTTGGTCTTAATATCCTGATCCTGTATCGCACATCAAAACCTTCGGTTTCCCCAAAAAGGTCACTGAAACGAAGCCAGTGGAGGGAGGCAACTGTGTCTACGCAAGGCTCATGTAGAGCCTTGTAGAAACTCCCGTGGAGCACCTTCTCCTTCCATACGGTCTCCCGGTCGGAAATGCTATGTACTGCCGGGTCTTGCCATTGCTCGTTGGCTTAGTATAGAGGGGTAAGTCCTTTATCACAAGAAATAACGTCCTTGTAGAATGGATCATCCACTCTCGTCAGAAAGTAATTACAGAGGCTGCACACTTCGCGATTATGTATGGTAAGCGCGCTTAAAAATCCGCGTCCACCATACTTCCGCGGCAAGTACAGCCTCACTACTGACGACTTCGGATGATGCATCCTGTGGGACGTCATAACAGTGCGGACTTTTCTATCCAGAGCGTTCAGTTCGGTCTGAGTCCACCTGAGTATGCCAAATGTATACATGAGAACAGGCATGATCCAACTGTTATATGCATGTGTCTTTTTAACGCCCGACAAAACACTGTTAAGCATTTTTGTCAAGCGTGCATAAAACACACCGCAAACTGACTGTTTCATGTCCGCCTCATCGATACCTATGTTCTGTGACATACCCAGGTATCGGTATGTTTCAGCCTCGGACATGTCTTTATGTTGATGGGCATAGATAACTCTATGGCCTCAGAGTTAGCAATCCTACCCCTTTTGACATGGAGGACCGCACACTTATCCGTCCCCAGCTCCATTCTAATAGAATTGCTAAAATCACAAGTGATGTTTAGCGATTCCATAAGATGAGAGCGACTGGAGGCGAATAACTTGAGATCACCCATATAGAAAAGGTGGTTCACTTTTGTACCTCCTCTCCGAAACTGAAATCCCCTCCCGGAACCCTTCAGTAAGGTACTGAGAGGGTTCAGAGAGAGGCAGAACCAGATTGGACTCAAACAATAGCCCTGGAAGATACCCCTTCTTATCCTTATGTGGTCTCCGCAGCCATCATCCGCTCACCTAGATGACAAAGGATCGTACTCCACTGCCCGATACACTGCCCGAGGAAGTCTCGAACTGTACAGCCAACCTTGTACAGCTCGAGGACCCTCCTAAACCATGTATGAGGCACCGAGTCGAATGCCTTTTTATAGTCTATCCAGGCGGCGGACAGGTTCCGACGGTTGCGTTTAATCACCTTGCCAATGACCGCGTCAATGAGGAGTGGTTCCTTGGTTCCACGACTTCCGCCCCGATATCCATTTTGAGCGCGCGACATCACCTGATTTGAGTTCAGGTGACAAGTGATTCTCGCGCTCAAAATGGACGTTAGTGTGTTGTATATGGTAGGTAGATACGTTGTGGGACGGTATTTGCTCGGGTCTGTGGGATCCCAGTCTTTAGGAACTAAAAGAGTGATCACAGTAGTGAAGAGGCTCGGGAGCGACTTTTGGTCGAGAGCCTCTCAAAACTTTCGGGCGAGCACAGCGTGACACACCACGAAGCCCTTCAGCCAGTAGTGATGCAGTCTGTCGAGTCCCGGGCTTTTCCAGTTCGGGGCCCTAAGGACCGCCTCAGCTACATCATCCGGCGTTATGATGACGGGGTCCAGGGGCGTAACATTCGCACACTGACTCGCCACAACTTCCGTCCAAGGGCCCTCGCTGTGGTTTACGGGCTCTGACCACAAGCCGCGCCTGAATGCGATAGTGTTAGCCTGATTCGGTGCTGGGCCCGTTCCACGTAACACTAGTTGCTCCAATGATTCATAGAGCCTCTTCTGATCACTCTGGAATAGACGATTCTGGTTGAACTGTGTCGACCTCTCAGTAAATTGCCGAATTCGCTTCCCTTTAAAGGCCGACAACGCATCTGCAATTCCCTCCCTGGTGTTGCAGTTGTTCATGGGCGGCGGTAGTCACTTACCATCAGGTGAGCCGCATGCTCGTTTGCCCCCTCTCCTATAAAAAAAAAACTGATTGTCCCAGCAAACGCCATCCTGACGGTGCGCACAATTCTCGGCCAATTATTTCCCGACCTGAAGCGTATCAGTCTGACGATGATGGCTCTTGCCTTTACGATACGGTCCTCAATCCTTCTTATCCAGGCTGGGATGGCGCTACTTTGTCTAGTAGCGCGTCAAGCCGTGGGAAGTTTGGCGCTAATAATACGGCAAACTGCCAGTGCGGCGCCAAAAAGAATTGAGTCCGTCTCGCAAAAGTCCCGGCTGGCTTCCAAATAGGTCACCAGCATTGGGTTGAGAGCCTTTACGACAGCCCGATTCCGCTTGCTTAGGGGTATACGGGGAAGTCGCGGTCGATTCTCGAGAGGCGTACTGCGCGTTTCCCTAATCGCCTCTTCCAATATTCTCCTCATTTGCTCTTGTTCCTGGGCGACTATTCCATCGTCACCTGAGTCAACCACAAGGAGATCTACGGCGGCATCTACATGTACGGGTTGCTCTGCAACTCGTAGAACCGCATCTCCTGTCGTAGTATTTTTATTCGACAAAGGAATAGCCTCACGTCGTAGCCGTTCCAGTTCGGCGTCGTCAAATATTTTTGAGCGCATGATTTACCGAACTCGGTCTGCCAGGTTTTGCTTGTTAACGGTAATAGACGGCTCCAGCTCAGCAAATAGTCGATGTATCCTAGCCCGATACCCAAAACCTCCAATTTCTCCCCCTTTCGCCCCAAAATACCGCAAAAGCATTTCTGTTAATTTGCATTGACGAACGCATGCGGCGCACTCCACCAGTAGCGGGTGCTGATTGCTGGGCCCGCGAAGACCCTGCCAACACCAAGCCAGATGGTGAGGATGATGAAAGCGAGGGGCTGCTGGGTGGTCGTGCAGCACCTCGTGTTTGGCTGGCAGTTCGCATGCTATCGCGTCCAGCGCCAGCTCCAGACGCGCCCTGGCGACCTCCAGGCAGCGGCCCTTTGCGCGTATTCCTTAATTCCATCATCCATGAAGTGGAGGTCAGTTAACGGGAGACGCCCAGACCCGGCACCGTTTCATGATGAGGCCATGTGTACAAAAGGGCATTTGTACCATCAATTTTTTCGAGGCACGGCGCTAACACCTCTTGGCAAGGTGCTGACTGACTGCGGTGACGAAGCAGTTTTGTCACATAACCGTTACGTCAGCGGGCGATGGGGTCGCCAGTTTCCTACGCCTATATATATTATTTTTTTTAAATACTTCTTTCTCAGCTGAAAGCTGGTAATTAAATGGCGATTACGGGTTGAAACCAAGTAACCGTCATTGTAATAAACTACATTACGGTCTTCCTGCATAAATTTTCGAACGATGCGACATGTATTTAAGATTATTATATTATTATTATTTTTTTTTTATATATTAGTCCCAATATATAAAGGAAAAGGATCACAGCAGGACTGTAAAAACTACCGTGGTATTAGCCTTCTTAGCATTGCGGGAAAACTGTATGCTAAGGTACTAATTGAAAGAGTTATGAAAGAAACTGATGGAAAAATTTGGGATGTGCAAGCGGGATTTAGAAAGGGAATGGGATGTACGGATCAGGTCTTTTCCATGTGCATGATCGCGGAGAAGTTTTTGGCCAAAAACCAAAAAGTTTTTTGTGCGTTCATAGACTTGGAGAAGGCTTATGATAGAGTAGACAGGGATGTGTTATGGCAAACACTGAACTCATTTGGGTTGATTGCTGGATTGATACAGGCATTGAAGCCTCTATATAGGGACTCTAGTGCTTGTGTCAGGATCAACGGGGCCTACTCGGACTGGTTTGGCATCCATAAAGGTGTCAGACGGGGCTGTGTGGCTTCCCCGTGGCTGTTCAACCTATTTATGGACAGTTATTTGGAAAATTTGAAAGTAGAAGAATGCGGGTTAAGAATGGGTGAGTTAACCGTCAAATGCCTTTTGTACGCCGATAATCAAGTCATACTTGCGTCGTTGGCAGTCGAGTTGCAAATGATGTTTACATTAATGAACAGGACATTAAAAGAAAAGGGAATAAAAGTGAACGCAAGTAAGACGAAAGTTATGGTTTTTGAAAGAGAAGAAAGTAAAACGATATGTGATATAAGAATAGAAGGGGAGTTGGTAGAGCAAGTAGATGAGTTTGTGTATTTGGTATGTGTGTTTAGCAGGGATGGTAGATATGATAAGGATATAGAACGAGGAGTGAATGCAGGAAATATAGTGAATGGGGCTCTACACTCTATTGTGAAAAGTCAGAATGTGTCCAAAAAGGCACGTATGGCTATTCACAATGCTGTGTTAGTGCCTACTTTAATGTATGGTAGTGAAAGTTGGGTGTGGCAGAAGAAGCACGAGAGTAGAATAAATGCTGTAGAAATGCGATCATTAAGGAGTATGTTAGGGATGAATCTGAATGACAGAGTGAGAAATTGTTTAATAAGAGAAGAGTGTGGTTTGCAAGATGATGTTGTGGCCAGGATTAAGAAAGGAATGCTTCGGTGGTTTGGTCATGTAGAAAGAATGAATGAGGAAAGAGTGACAAAGAAAATTTATGTTGCAGATGTGAACGGCAGAGTCGGGAAGGGTCGCCCTAGGCGAAAGTTTATCGACCAAATTGGCGATATATTGAAAATGGGCCAAGTCAAGTGTACCTTTAACCGACGAGCGTGTATGCGTAGGTATATGGATGTGGAAGAAGCGAGAGAGGTCTGTCAGGATCGTGCCAAATGGAAGTCCATAGTCTCTGCCTACCCCTCTGGGTGACAGGCGTGAGTGTTTATGTATGTATTATTTTACATCTATATTCTACCTATTATAGAGGTAACTTAAAACCTAATCACACGGGCCGAAGTCAAACGTGAGCAGGTGCTAGGTGATGGTGTAATCGGAGGTGGCGAATGAACTGGTGAGGAATTTGCGTGTGAGTCGGCACGTGTTGAGAATGACAGCTTTCTGCAGGGTGTAAAGTGTGTGTTGGGGTACTTGCAAAATATCTAAACTGCGTTGTAGGCTTTTAGGTATGACTCCGGTAGATGAGATAACTATTGGGATTATATGGATGGCTTCTGCATTCCATTGACGCTTCAGTTCTATTGCTAAATCTTGATATTTTGTAAGTTTTTCAGCAATGGTGGATTAAATGTTAAGGTTGTTTGGTATGGCAATGTCAATAAGGTAAGTTAAAAGTTAAAGTTGCAGCCTATTTACGTCCCACTGCTGGGCACAGGCCTCACTCTCATTTCTGAGAGGGTATTAGGGCTAGGAAGTGTCCGCCGCGCTGCCCCAATGCGTGTTGGCGAACTTCACATGTTTTCGAAATATTTTTTTCTTATTTCTCAGACATGCAGGTTTCTTCACGATGTTTTCTGCTCTATCGATATGTAATTTGGTAATATTTCAGTGTTTATAAAATCTACAATTTGGGCTAGCCTTTTAGAAGTTTTTTGTTTTGGTATATAAGGTCGTTTAGTTGGGTTGGTGTTCCGAAATTTGTCTATTGCTATTCTAAACAGTTCCTGGATATTTTCCGAGTCGTTATTTCTTTTTTCGTTATTATTATTATTATTATTAGTGCTTAGTCTTGAGGCATTTTTGATATTATGAATCATTTAAATATTTACAAGCCATTTTTGTTACATTCATTCATAGGGGGGTATTTGCCATAGTTGCCACGCTTGGCGAGCGGGTTGGCAACCGCAGCTTTTTTATTTTATTTTTGCTGTTATCAGGAAGATACTGCTGCCAATCTCCTGCCTGTTTCCCTTTGTCGCCTTTTACGACACCGATGGGAAGATATGGGGTAGTGGATATTCTTAACCGCCACTACACGGCATTGTACAACCAGTGCGTGTTGCCAGTGATGACTTACGGATCTGAGACGTAATCCTACACTGCTGGCCGTATGAGGAAGCTCAAGGTCGCTCAGCGAGCTATGGAGAGGGCTATGCTTGGGGTTTCTCTGCGTAATAAACTTAGAAATGAGGATATCCGCAGTATAACCAAGAGACAAGAGACAAGACAAGAGATAGGTATTACCTATCAAAATATAGTTTAAGACTGGTAGCAAATACGCTATCTTATTATTTATATTTTAACTCAGCCAATGATTTGGCTACCTTGACACCTGCTTCTTTTGAGCAGGTCAATAATTTTAAATTTGTTTTGGAACCAGTTCCAAGTAATTTAAATTAGATAATAACACAATAGAGGTAATCTCTAGCAAAGATAATTTAAATAGCTTAGAATGCAGGTTGCACTAACCAATACATAATTATGCAATTTCACAAAATAGCACAAATAAAAACTGTATCAACCTGGTGCATCAAAATATACAAGGTATGTTAG
Organism: Parnassius glacialis; assembly: GCA_033319125.1. Classification (NCBI taxonomy): domain Eukaryota; kingdom Metazoa; phylum Arthropoda; class Insecta; order Lepidoptera; family Papilionidae; genus Parnassius; species Parnassius glacialis. The sequence continues at coordinate 2,131,971 of JAVANC010000026.1, forward strand.
GCAAAGAATTAGAAATTGAATTATTTTTAAATAGTAACAGTATACATATTTTTTGTATTATTGAACATTGGTTGAAAGATTACAACTCCACATTTAATTTCAGTAATCACCAGGTGGTCAGTCCGTTCAATAGAGATACTAATTTACGTGGTGGCTCCTTAATATTAGCTAATAAATCCTAATCGTGTAAAGAACGTAAAGACATTGTTAGCCTCTCTGTTGAGCGTACTGTAGAAATGGCATGCGTTGAACTTGCGCACTTTATCGTTGTCAGTGTTTACAGACCCCCATGTTCAAATAATGATACTTTTGAAAAGTTTATGGAAGAAGTTTAAGTTAAGCTTAATAAACAGAACAAATCTCTTGTAGTGTGTGGAGACTTTACCATCGACCTCCTGGAAATTTATTCCATCAGTATTAAATTTTGCTATTTGTTCAAATCCTATAATCTTGATAATTTATTATTTGAAGCTACACGTATTTCAGGGTGTAGTGCAACTTGAATTGATAATATTTTTGCAAATGTTGTACCAATCAACAAAACGATAATTCAAAAACTTAGTTCAGATCACTGTGGACAACGGGTTTCATTACCTCATATACACAAAAAACAGGTAATTGAGAAAAGTGTGTTTGTTCCTATTAATGCAAAACGCCTGGAGAGATTTAGAAGTAATATGGTAAAAACCTTCCTTCGCTTTCTTATAAGAACAATGCAGACTATTTATATGGTGAATTGTTTACCCTTATAAGGAATGAATTAAAAAAAAACATTTACTTCTAAAAAAAAATCCAGAAACAGTCGCAAGGCATTTAATGAGTGGGCGACAGTGGGAATCCACAAAAGCAGACGAAGGTTATATGACATTTATCATGAAAGATTTTAAAGAATATGTCAAAAATTCAAAGCCAAATCGTTACATATTAGCAACAAAATTTAGACGGCTAAGAATAAAATTAAAATGACGTGGAGTATAATTAACAACGAAACCGGTAAAGACAAACCTCGTAACTCAAACTATCAATGAAAAATTAACAATGAATTAACTAAATCAAATCAAGAAGTCTCAACAGTGTTTGACAAATATTTCACGGATATTCCTATCTTGACAACTGAGTCATTGAATACTTCTCCAACTGTCGCCGAGTCAGTCAGTCAGGTATTAACATTCTGTTTGAGCAAATCAAACAGAGTATTAATACCTGTTTAAAATAATTTAGATTTGAAAAATTATTATCGCAAGATGTTGTAAAATACTTCAAAACGATTGAAGTTAAGAAGACCGCAGATTTGTGGGGGATTTCCGTTACAGTTATTGCGTCCATAATAGATTTAATTGCACCTCATCTTGCTATTATCTTTAATACTCGTATCGATTCTGGTGTGTTTCCTGATTTAATGAAGTATAGTCAAGTAATACCTTTATTTAAATCTGGTAGTACATTGGACCCCGTTAATTTAAGACCTACTTTTGTACAACCAACTCTCAGTAAATTTTTGAAAAAATAATTTTGGATCAATTGTTAATTTTTTTTTTGCTCGTCGCTCGACGTCTGACGCCGGTGTTGAGCTTATGAAATATATATTTAATGCCTGGGATGATTCACAAGATGCCTTAAGTATTTTCTGTGATTTTTCAAGGCTATTGATTGAGTTCATCATGTGACATTAATTAGGCAACTACAACATTACGGTGTAAAAAATTTAGCGCTAAGACTTATTACTTCATATATTAGTAACAGAATTCAAAAAATCGTGATCAATGGTAAAAGTTCCTCCGGATCAGTAGTGTCAATGGGCGTCCTCTGGGCTCGATTCTTAGCCTATTTCTGTTTTTAATCTATATTAATAACTTGCCTTATCTTGTAGGGGATAACCACGATATAGTATTATTTGCTGACGATACCTCTTTAATTTTTTAACTCAAACGGCATTAAATTAATTATGACGATGTAAATAATGCTCTATCGAAATTGGTACATTGGTTTAACGTTAAAATAAGCTCTTAAACGGTAATAAGACAAAGTGTATTAAATTAACAATACCTAATGTAAAACATTCGAATACCAATGTGCTTTTAAATGGGGAGGAGTTGAGTCTTGTTTATACCACTGTTTTTCTTAGTATTACTATTGACGCGAAACTTCAATGGGGCCCCCATATATCTAAATTAAAGATTAGAAGTCTCACAGATGTTGAGACAGCTACATTATTGTATTTTAGTTACTTTCATAGCGTAATGTCCTATGGAATTTTGCTATGGGGTAATGCGGCTGATATTGAATCTATATTTGTTTTGCAAAAGAGAGACATACGGGCTATTTATAACCTAAATTGTAAAGAGTCCCTCAGAGAAATTTTTTAAGAAATAAACATATTAACTTTGGCATCGCAATATATTGATGTGAATGTAATGTATGTGCATAAAAACATAAATAGCTTTAATAAGAATAAGGATGTGCATACTTTAAATACTAGGAACATAAGCTTGTAATGCCAGTTACTATACTCCACAGAATCATTTATTCATTTATGGGGCAATGTATACACTTTTACAACAAAATCCCAGAACATATTCAAAGTTTGTCAATAAACAAGTTTAAAAGTTTTATTGAAGAAAAACTGTACAAAAAGGGTTATTATAATATCAAGGAATACATGAATGAAAATAACACCTGGGAATAGGGTGATCGCCACCATGCTGGTTCTATGAAAAATCATTTAAAAATTGTATAATCACAGTTATTGTTAAGTGAAATATGTTTGAAAAAAAAGTCCCGCTGGGTTTCTTGCTGGTTCTTCCCAGGACTTGGGTGTTTTCCGAACCAGTGGTAAATAAAAAATGACTTTCAATTAGTATTATGTAATAATCAATATTAAATAAAAAATTATTCTATTCTCTTCTAACCAGTATAACCGACATAGGCCAACGGATTAGTAAGCTGAAGTGGCAGTGGGCCGGCCACATAGCTCGAAGAACTGACAACCGATGATGAAGAAAGGTTCTTTAAGTGGCAGCCGCGTACCTGTAGGCGAAGTATAGGGCAATCCCCCACTTGACGGAGTGACGACCTGGTAAGATATGCAGGAAGTCGATGGATGCAGGTAGCTCAGGATCGTGCTCTGTGGCATTCCTTGGGGGAGGCCTATGTTCAGCAGTGGACTTATGAAAGGCTGTCATGATTATGATGATGATGAAGCCATTTTTGCGCACTTTACTTTTGATGAAGAGTGTCTGAAATTTAATGAAATTAGAGTGAGAAAAGTAGCGCTAATTACTAATAGCTACTTTCTTGTGCTTTTGTATTTTGTTGTTTTAATTAAGAGCCGTTTTATGACTTACCGGAAGTGAAAAGTTTATTCACTCGGCTTTCAAAATATCGTGGTCACAAGAAATAAACAAAGTTAATTTGCGGAGGATTGTAAGAACAACTCAAATAGTGCATATTTACAAGAAGAGTCGCAGTATGCAAATAAACTGGGTTCATTCCCCGACGATATCACTAATTTTTATTGCGTTTTTACGTACTGATTTACTATTTACTTGGCGGGGAATAGAAATCATAATGATAAAATAATAAAATATTTCGAAGTGTACCGGCTACCAAAACAAACTAAGACACGCGGCAGACATATTTCCTTGGCGTTTAACCCTTCTAGGTTTAAAGGATTGTGAGGAGACCCGTGACTGTACCTAAGTTTTAATGTATTTTTCAGCAAGTGTAATAATGTCCTTAAGACTGAAGTTTGGTAACGGCGGCCGGTCTCAATCATCATCATCATCATTACAGCCTTATATAAATCCGCTGATGAACATAGTCCTCTCCCAAGGAATGCCACAAAGCACGGTCTTGAGTCACCTACATTCATTGACTTCCTACATGTCTTACCAGGTGAACACTCCACCTATTGCGTGGCCGCTCTGCAATTCCCTGCCACACGAGAACCTTTCTTCCCCATCAGTTGTCGGTTCTTCGAGCTATATGGCTGAGTTATTGTCACTTTATTACTAATCCGTTGGGCTATGTCGATTACTCTCTGTAGATATCCTCATTTCTAATATCATAAGACTCTCACTTAAAGAAACCCCTACATATATAAACTTATAGATAGCGTGACAAAATACAATTCAAACTTATTAAAATGAAGAAAATAATATTTAATAATTAATTTTATATTTTTATATCTCCTATAAATTGTGTCTTATATACTGTGTTTTATATTTATTATCACTTTTAGTACTTTTATTTTATAGTGATTTTATTTTCCAATTCTTTTCGGTTTTTATTATTATTTAATATTTAATTGAAAAAAGTATTTGGTATAACCTTATTCGCATTTTGGTGACTGCTTATGAGTTTCAATTTAGGTAAGACCACCGACGTAATATTCATTAATTATTTAATTAAAACACTTGTTGCATATAAAGTATACAATTCGCGGACTTATTGCCTTTAGGCATTTTCTACAAGTCAACCATGACCTAAGCATAGAAACTTCAGAAGGTGCCATAAAATATGAAATTAAATAAACATAAATTTAAATATAAAAAATAACATAACACACAATTTTGTAAATATTACATAATACACACATTTTAAGCATACTGACATACGAAGCCATACGAACAGACACATTTAAGAAAGTTAGCAACTGGAAGAAGTAAGATAACTATCAGACACCCTAATTCTTAAATGCAGCAACAGAAGTTGATTCCTAATATGTCGAGGTAATTTATTCCAAAGCCTTATGACATCAGCAGTGAAAGACTGAGACATAAATTTGATACGGCGAGAAAAACACATAACTTAGTTCCCTCGGAGTATCGCAGGTTACAATATTGAAAAGAACCCAGATACTGAAACATGCTTTTCGATATTGGGGTGTGCATGGAAAGGATTAAAATAGTGTTCGCAGAATTAGGATTACCTACGCCGATGGGTAAAGAGCCTTTTAAGCTTAGAACGATATAAGTTTAAGTAAGATTTATAGCTTGACATTTAGCAGGATTGACCGCAATGTCATAACTATTGCACCAGTTATAGATACTTTTCAAATCTAGATTAAAACGTCGATCTCAGAGTTAACCTTTGCAGAATCGATTTGAGCATACAGCTGTAAATTATCAGCATATAGGCGGTAGGAGAATATTATCACAGTGCTTATCCCACTGTAGCATATTGCTATGTCTCACGCCATACAATTATGTACTTACTTACTTTTTTGTGGCAACAAATAGAATTATTTCTTAAAGACTAAAATTGCAGCCCATAGATATCGCACTACTTTGCCTAATAATTATATAAATAAAAGAAGTATTTTGATTAACTTTTATAAATTATTAAAAGCAGAAATATATAAAACATGTATGCGTGTGTAGTGTTGTCAAATAAAAACTTTGAATGAGTATATTATGCTGCCACTAAATATTTACAACAAGGATGATTTTCAGCGAAGCCCAATAATAATTTATGTGAGTCTACGCTGGTAACATTAGGTTGGAGGCTTTAAACTCTACTAAATCTAAGTTTATGATACTCGGCTAGAAAGATGAAATTGCATATATCAAAGCAGATAGTCCTGCAGTGTATAAAAGTCGAACGTGTTATACAAGCAATAAACTTGTGTTTGGAGATGGTTGGATGTATTTTGTTTTTTTAATGTCTCGAACAGAGAATATGATTTAGAGAACGCAAAATGCCTGCGCGCGGTACTGTTTGAAAATACCGCCATATTCGCTTATACTGTTGAGTGTGGACTAAAATTAGATATCTATTAAGTAATAAAGGTTATTTTTGTTTTGTATGCATACGTATTAAGTGTACTGTGTTCTGTGTACAGTTTTTTTCTATTGTGTGTTTATAATTACATTGATGCCAGCGGAGATCAAACCTAGGTTGCTCAGGTACTGTAAATTCTACGGACAATGCTTGATACACATTTTTGATGTGTAACATCTTTCTTCTCGCTTTTCCGGAATCTGTTGGGAGTGATTTCGTAAAAAGGGACGGAAGTTTGTTAAAGGAAGCCGGACAAACGGGCGTGCTATTTGATTTGACCAATGAGCGCGCGCGGTGGTAGTAAAGTGTGCTGTTATATAAACTAATTTATATACGTAATCACAAGTAATAAATGTATTAACTGTTGATAAGTGTATAATAATGAATAATTATTTCAATAAATATTTAGGTTTTTTTTATAGTATAAGGGTGACAAACGAGCACACAGTCCACATGATGCTAAATGGTTGCTGTGGCCCATGAACATTACATCTATCCTCTATTATAAATCAAAATGCAGATGCGTTTTCACCCGTGAGGACTAAGATGGAATGCCTCATTTCCAGTAAAAAGGGTCTCCGGTTCTCTACACTCACCATACGAAACACAGCAGCGTAAAGCTGCTATTTTACGTTGGTATTCTGTGAGAGCGTGGTCCTTCCCCGGTCGAGCCGACCCATTCGTGCTACAATTATACTACTTATATAGCTGCAACATGGCTCTACCACGCAAACCACGTATTTAGCTTTTATAAATATTGAGGTTAATTTCTGTCGCTGCTCAGTTGATATCTTTAATTTTGATTAAAAATAATTCAAATATCATTTTTCTGAATATAATATTAATGTAACTTATTGCCAAGGTGAGATATCAAATGTAACACATGATATGACTATTTTACGACTCGCTTGTTTTATTTTTAATATTACAAATTAAACAAATTATTATTATATATTATTAAAGATAAGAAGGTGACCACAGTTTCTTAGTAGGCTTACCAATGGGACGCTATTGCCTCAGCTGTATGGTCCGTCCGTCCTTCCGTCTGTGTATCAGCGGCCTGTATCACAGGATTCGAAATAGGTAGACAGTTGAAATTTTCACAAAATAAGTTTTTCTGTTGCCGCTGTAACAAAACATATTAAAAATAAATTAAAAATGAAAAATTAAAGGAGGCTTCCCTACTAGAAACGTGTGTTACGATGGTACGGAACCCTTTATGCGGGAGTCCGACTCGCACTTGGCCGGTCATACTTATTATGAGCAAGTTTTGGAGCACTATCCCATCTGCTGGGATTTGACACGTTCATCGGAACGCGCTCCTTTTAAACACCTTATTACGTTTTGTGGTGAACCTCGAGGGATGCACGCGGTACTTGCTCAGGCATACACCTGACATAGGGTGATGTATGATTTTACCGCCATCAGTCGGATGTCATAAGATTTTTCTGGCTTTTCGCATAGTTGGCTCTTAAGACACCCACTGGACTGTAAGTTGTGGTGGATTTTTTTTAATACTACCTGTAGGACTCCTTTTCTGCCTCGAAGTCCATCTGGGTAGGTAACACCGTCATAACTACGTTTGCAGTTAAAAACAGTGCGTACACTGTGTTCTGCTCTGAAGGATATAGAGAGCTAGCATTATAACAGGCTGTGAGGCATTGCAACTTAGTGATTGTAAGTTATGACGCCTTCCTTATTTGAAATTGGTTACAGGTGGCCATGGTCTGCTGTCTTCTGTACTTCAAAAAAAAAACTTAAAGTGCCATAACACTACAATTATACTATTTTTCATAGAATACGAGTGACTAATAAGCACACAGTCTAACTGATGTTAAGTGGATGCTGTGGCTCATAGACATCTTCATTTATCAAGTTAAGAATCAAAATGCAGATGCGTTGTCAACCTTAAGGAAAAAGATGGAATGACTAGTTACCATTAAAAGGATCTTCGTTTCTTTATACTCACCATACGTAACACAATTATTTTACGCTGGTATTCTGTGAGTGCTGACACATTCATCTTTCATCATCTTCTTTATATCATACCTTAATCGCTTCTTACCACATGGTACGAAATGGGGTCATAGATTATCTATTACTCACATGCAATGTGCATGAAACTGACCTATTCGTGCTACAGCCATAATATATAACTGCACCGTGGCTCTAAATATAAGTACTAGGCACTTCAAATACCCTTCTCTATTTACTTTGGGTGGTTCATTAAGTTCAAAAAAGCGAAGGGTTTTCTAAGTCGTTCGTAATTCACAGAGTAATGGAGTGGAATAATTTGCCAGCATCTGTCTTTGCATCCGATTACAATGTTCGTGTCTTCAAGCCAATAGCGGAAAGGCTTAGTCAATACCCTTTACCATAAGTATGCCTTATTCGACGAAATCACCACTAACCATCAGATGGAATAATAGTCAAGCACTAACATAGTTAAAAAATCATAGTATTTATTTTATACAACTTATAAAAATATACATAGGGCAACGTAATAAGCGTAGCATTTACATTTACTAATTTTCCAAGCTCCTTTTCGATTAATATCGCATTTTAATAGCAAAATTTTGTGAAAGCTTATAATACCAACTTCCCGGCACATAATTTTAAGTAGATTGAGTCATTTGTAAGAAAATACTACACAAAAGGTCTAATTTTCATTTAAATATGTATAGTGGAAACATAATATAATTACAGCCAGTATATTGTAACAAAAGTACAAAATATAAAATAATAATAAACAGTGTAAGCGTTAGAGATAAATAAATGGTAGGATAGAAATATTAATGAAGGGCGTGGGCCACTTTGTCCTCAATCTAAAAGCAATCCAAGCACGGCTCTATGAGCCTCATGTCCAAAAAATTACGTAAGTGGCTAATAAAAAAAATGTTATTATATTATAGCTAAGTAGGCATATAAGTAACTAATTTTTAATTTCTAAACATAATACTTACGGCAAATAAGGAATTCGAATTTGAATATTAAAGTTTAGTGAACCTAAAGCCAGTTCTCTTGTTAAAGTTTTTTTTAATAAAAATTCTTAATCTAAAATACAATATTAAATTAAAATTGTGAATCTAAAATACAAACGTTCATGCATCTTCTAAGCCAATTGTTGAACCATATTCTAGTATTCCTTATAATAAAGCAATAAAAAACATAAAAACTGATTTATTAGCACAACCCGGGATTTAAACCTTCACCACATGAACAGAAGTCGCGTTTACCATTACTAAACTAACGTAGTAGTCAAATACCTACACAACAAACTAATCCAAGTGACAAATGCCAAAAACAAACCAACCACGATTCCCACCTTAGCTACACAACGTACGTCAGTAAGATGCTAAATGAAGTCCATTTGTCATCATCATTTCATCATTACAGCCTTTCACAAGTCCACTGCTGAGCATAGGCCTCCCACAAGGAATGCCACAAACATGGTCCTGAGCCACCTGCACCCATCGACTTCCTGCATGTCTTACCAGGTCGTTACTCCATCTAGTGTGGGGACTCTACACTTCGTCCGCCGGTACGTGGCTGCTACTCGAGAATCATTTTTCCCCATCGGTTGTCGGTTATTCGAGCTATATGGCCGGCCCGTTGCCACTTTAGCTTACTAATCGTTTGGGCTATGTCGGTCACTCTGTTTCTCCTGCGGATATCCTCATTTCTAAAATTATCACGCAGAGAAACCCCGAGCACAGCCTCTCCATAGCTCGCTGAGCGACCTTCACCTTCCTAATATGGCCAGCAGTGAAGGACCACGTCTCAGATCCGTAAGTCGTCACTGGCAACAAGCACTGTTTGTACAATTTCGTTTTAAGGTTTTAAAGTATGTATAACGAGAAAATGTGTCGTAGTTTCCCGAACGCTGACAAGCCGAGTTGAATCCGTCGATTGACCTCTCGGTCGAAGTTGGACTTACCTAGTCGGACTATTTGTGCTAGGTAAACATACTCGTCAATTACTTCGAGCTTAGTGCTCCCAACAACTACCGGTATAGGTGTGTCATGGACGTTATAAATGATCTTCGTATTGTTCATGTTCATCTAAAGACCTATCCGTTGGGGGGGGGGGGGGGGGGGGGCACTATTGAGGTCATTGAGCATTGTGCTTAGCTCCTCCAATGATTCTGCCATAAGAACTGTATCGTGCGCAGATCGAAGGTGAGTGATGTACTCGCCAGTGATATTAATACCGTATCCTTTCCAGTCCAGAAGCTTGAAAACGTCTTCCAACGCAGCGGTGGAGACTTTCGAGGATATATCGTCACCCTGTCTTACACCCCTCAGCAGTTGGATAGGTTTCATACTCAGGTTGTGTACTCGAATAACCATCGTAGCCCATCTGTAAAAATACTTCAGCACATCGATATACCGACAGTTAACATGACACCACTTAAAGAACTGCAGCACCGCCCCAATTCCATTTTTACTGCAATATAATTATTAATAAACAAATTTAATTTTATTATCATTATTTAGGGTTTCATTTATCATATTTAACATTTCAACTTTAGCGAAGTGAAACTTTGACTTCAGTTTTAAGACTAAGTTTCGATGTAAATTGAGCGAATCGAAACTGTAGTTACTCTGTTAGCAAGTTTCATAGTTACCTAATTAAATTATCTCGAATTATTCTGCCATCCTTAAAATGAAGACACATGTACATTTATTTATTTATTTCTTAATCTATATTGTAAGACATCTTAAAATAAATAAGTCTTAATGCCTCTAAAGATGTTCAAAATGAATTGGCTAAAATCCGCGTAATAAAATAAATTAATTTGCTACGCGTATCGTAGCTAATAAGAGTCTTAATTTATTTTTAACATCATTATAGTAATGAATTTTCTGTGTTTTTCCCATGATTTTGATCCTGTATGTGGCAGGAGCTCTTGGGTCATGTAAATATTTTGTGTGTGTTTGTGTATATATTTCAATTTAATCGGATTCCAAAAATTTTAATAAAATTTCAATAAAAAAAAAATTCTTTATTAAGAAAAAAATACAAAAAACTGATGTAAAATGAATATAATATTGTATTATGAAGTATTAAACCATTATGACCAATTGTGTTCGTTCATTTAAAATTCAAATTTTGATAGGCGCTGGCTATTTAAAGAGCTCACCGAGCTTAGGGCGGAAGTCGTCGTCACCAAAATCCACGAGTTGGGATTAGAAATAGCGCGTCACAAGACCGAGGCCATATGGTTCCATTAGTTACTACGTGGTAGGGAACCACCCGACTCGTGCGTCTACGTAGGTGGATCTGAAGTACAAGTGGGGCGGTACATGAAGTCTCCACCTGGACAGTCGATGGGGCTTCCAAGAACACTTCGAATGCCTTGTCCCCCGGATTGAAAGGGTGGCGGGTTCTATGTATAGACTGCTGCCCAATCTAGGGGATCAAGGGAAGAAATGCGTCGCCTCTATGCAGGAGTAATACGGTCCGTAGCCTTGTACGGGACGCCTGTTTTGGCGAGACGAATGGCCATCTGACGCTGTAGAGCTAAAATTTACAGGGTGCAGCGTAGGATGGCCATACGGATCGTGCGAGGACACAGCACGATATACTTCAAGGCGGCGACAGTCCTCACTCGCTTTACACCTCTGGATATACAGGCGGACATGAATGCGAGGGTGTACAACCAGACGCGCGTCCTCCACTAGGGAGTCAGAAGTGAGCCTGATGAGGTGTTCGAGGGAGTCAAGCTGTAGGAACGACTTAATGCATTCGTAACCTGACGCGCTCGCCTCTCTGAAGATCGTTATGCGCGCAAACACGTTGTTGAAGCAATCCTGCCGCACTTTGAAGCCTGTATATATCGAAGATCAGGAAGACTCACCTACAAACCTACACAGATAATGACCGAGCACGGTTGCTTCCGTGAATATTTGTGTAAGTTTGAACGCAAAGAGAGTGCGAACTGTTTCCACTGCGGTGGGCAGGAACAGGACTCTGCATGCCATACGCTGGCAATAAGCCCAGTGCAACGGGAGCGAACGGTCCTGGTAAGTCGTATCGGTGAGAACCTCTCCCTGCCAGCAGTCGTATGGACAATGCTGAGCAGGGACTCAGCATGGAGGGCCGTAGCCGCCATCTGTGAATCCATTATGGTCCAGAAGGAGGCTGCTGAATGGTGTCACGAGAGGACAGATCCCGTTCGGAGATGACGTTGCCAAAGCTTTCATCACGGCCCTCCCCTTGCTGATGGTGTTCCCCTACCAGAAATGGGGCCTCGGGGGTTACGAACGGGGGCCCCGAGCGTCTAGTGACGTTAAACCTGAGGAGGACGGTGACACGAAAGTGGTCTCGAGCACCGTGATAGCATTTGCCGGGGACAGTTAAGACTGCCCCCGCGACGTACTTTAATTGAGCAAAGCGATAGAGGGCGCCTCGGTTGCGTTCCGAACGGAGATTCCGGGACCCCTCATATACACTGATGGCGACAAATGTGAGGTTTCGGCCGGTAGGAGTCCGGCATAACCTTTCTGTTGCACCCGCAGCTGAAAGTATCCATGAGGATTTTCCCACGATAAAAAAAGGCCCGGGCTATTTATCACTGTTGCGTTTCGATTGACGTTAGAATGCAACTGCGCAAAGTAATGCCTGATTGTATTGATTAGCTTAATACCTTGTGGTAATCTCTGACAGTTTATCCTAGGAGAAATAGAAAAAAAATGTTGGTGTTAACAAAAACCGGTATAAATAACTAAAATACACCAAGTATATAAACATAAATTGTATACACTTACAAACTAATATAGTTTATAGAAATACAAAAAATAAATATTATAATATCATCACCATAATTACAGTCACATACAAGTCCAATGCCGAACTCAGGATAACCCCAAAAATGCCACAAATAACGGTCTTGATCTACAAATCAAATATCTATACAGATAAATAAAATTGAAATATCTCTTTGTAATGTTATAATTACAGCTTTTTATTAAATTCTATGAGGGAATGGTGCAACTTGCTCCCTACTTAGATCCCTTATCTGAAAGGATCCAATCAAACTTAACACCAAGTTGGGTTCGGGCGGTCAACGAGGTGGATGTGAACCCCGTGAAGGAGTATCACAAGAGAAAGTCTGAAGTCCCTTTCTCAAAAGAAAAGGTCAGACGACAAAGATTACAGGTCCTCTTGAATTGGTCTCAGTCTATATATAAAGCGGACTTAATAGGTGTTGGTGGAAGATCCTTTAGGAATGAAACAGGATTTATCTTGAAAATTCTCCATAAGAGTACAATTGATTACTTTCCCTATTCCTATCACTTCCCTATGCGTTTTCTTTCTTGATTACAAATATTACTGGTATCTGATCCCGAACGAATTACATGAAGCTCGAAAGATAGCCGCGCCTCGTGCGCGATTTAACAATACAATTACATCAATTTTTAACCATTACACTCTTACAGTTTCAATAATTTTTTCTCAATATATTTATTTGTATAAAACATACAGTCATACAATTTGTTTATAATGATAGCATAACAAAACCTTAATATTATAGCTTTCATAATATCTTAATTACATAAAAAGCCTTTTATTTATTTAATAAAATAAGTCTATTTTACAACATATGTACTAAGTTAGAATTCTTAAATATCTAACACATAAGTTTGAAACAATGTTCTTTATTTGAAAATACAAATACTTTACTTATACAATAGTTTAATTCACATTTTTGTACATATTTTTACTTTTAAAACACTTTCAAATTTCTTATACAAAGCTATCATTATTTCACTATATTTGACGTAAATTTAAATGATTTTAACACAGAATTAACCTCTTTTGTTTCCTAAGTCATCCTGAAACACTTTTGACTCAATTTTATATAAATGAGATGAACGAAATTGGGTGATTGACATCGTTCGTAACAGTTATAAAAAATATGAAGGTAATTAGACGATAAATTATAAGTATAATTAAAAGGTTTTTATTTCTGTAGTTCATGGGACATTCCTAAAACATTTTTAAAACCGAACATTATAATATTACTTACGCTTTTGCCATAGCAAAAACAAAACGTCTTTAAATATTTTTCTGTATTTAATATCTATGGCATTCTATTAAGTATCCTATTTTTTGTAAAAAAACAAGCCGTCATTATCAAAGACATAATAATATTAAAATATTTATGCGAATCTGTAGAGATTAATACTGAATTAAAGAAATCAATTTAGAAAATCAATTTAAAAGACCTATTGAAAAGACCAAGACTAAAAATATTTGAATAATATCTGATACTAATGAATAGGCTGTATGGTCGTTGATCATTGCCTGTTCCGAACAAAATTTAACTTTTCTACTTGGAGTTTCAACTTTTTTTGCGGATTTGATATTGTGATTGTAATTGTATTTGTGGATAATATATTTCGTATTTATATTTTCGTGGATTAATTTAACTTGATCTTTAGCGTTTCTCTCGCATTACAAGACAGTAGATTGCTACGCCCACATAATGACAATAATGTGGTACTTGGGTTTTTTGAAGAATAGAACAGAAAGTTACAGCCTCCGGCTGTTTTCCTAGATGATATTTTATTAATAATTGTAGAATATAATTAAAAAATTAAAAAAAAAGTTTAGGATTTGTAATCTGGGGACACGGCAGTGCCCCCGTCAAGTCGAGCAAAAAAGCGGCACGGCCGTACCATCATTTTCTCGAAGCAGTTTAGGCCATTTCTGAAACCCTATAACTTCGTTATGGATAAAACAAGAAGCCTGAATTTTTACTAACCAGGTAGGCATTGTATATACTCAGTATATTTCAAATTTCATTAAATTTGAACTAGTAGTTTAAGAATTATAACTAGTCAAAATTTCTTAATTTTGTCACTCACTGACTGACCGATCATCAAAACTCTGAGGCACTTCTAGCAGACATAGAAATTTCAAATTTGGAATACTATTATTGTTTAATATATAAATTAAGGAAAAATAAAATATTTTACAATTTCGGTCCAGTTTTCGAGATACAGCAACTGCATAAATAACTTTGTAATCGCATATAAACATATAATATTACAAAGTTACATTTGCACTGAATGAATCAGTGTACCTATATAATATGTATAATGGAATAATATGTGTAAATAGCTACCTAGATAATATAACTATCTACAAAAAGAAATGAGATGCCATCAAAAACATAACTTGTAAAAAAGCCAAGTCTCGCAACTCAGTTCTTCTACCGTAAAAAGTTGTGAGATCCATGTAATACCAAGTCGGTTAATTTATTCAGTCCATAGATTGATACATAGATTGACTTGGCAATCGCACTAAACAATCTTATTTAATATAATATGTATTACTTGTGAGATATATTGTGTTTTCATGCGATTGTCAAGTCAATCTATGTATCAATCTATGGGCTGAATAAATTAACCGACTTGGTATTACATGGATCTCACAACTTTTTACGGTAGAAGAACTGAGTTGCGAGACTTGGCTTTTTTTACAAGTTATGTTTTTGATGGCATACTTTATTTTTATAATAACTGCGAAACTGAATTATTTTGTATTTATTTAAACAACATATCACAGGAACGAGTGATTTTATTACATAATCTAAAAATAATAAAACATAAAATAAAAACAAAACCCCAGGCCATACAAAAATATGATATTTGAATTAAATAGCAAATGTTTAAATCTTAAAAATAAGATTTATTTAAACTTTGTTCACCCCGGGCCCAAGCTTGTATGGAACCAAGTTCAGTTCCTTACTGAAATTTTGTAAATAATTAATTAGCGCCCAGCTCATAGTCCGCACTAAATGAACAACCAATTTCTACACGACTCTAATCACCTTGGTAGGCGGCCAGTGAATTCCTTGGTCAGATAACACTTATCACTTTTCATTATGAAACACCAAGGTTCACATACATTATCTTTATCAGTCACAATGTTTCTTATCTGATAACACAAAACAAAATTATTTTTATGTATTAAACATTAAATAAGCATTTATTAAATACAAAACTGCATTCGCATTACACAGGTGACTCTAAATTAATATCAAAAAGACAAAAGTGATTGTTTCGACCGGGGATCGAACCCTAAAAATTTACTAAGTGCTTTAGAAAACATGTTATGTAGACATAGAATAACTATTCCTTGATGTTTAATCTCTAGAAGCTGTTTGTAAGTGGTAAACTAATAAATTGAAATATTATTTTTGGACGCGTCGCCAACAAATACATATGAAAATATATATAGTACTTATAACAAAATAAAAGAGCCGTGGTAGCTCAGATGGTTAGCGCTCGCTGTAAGCTTCACAGTACTCGAGCAACCCGGGTTGGATCCCCGCCGGCACCAATGAATTTGTTAATTGCAATTTTAAGTGCTGATTTACCACGTGTTCGGTGGTGAAGGAAAACATCGTGAGGAAACCATCATGTCTGAGAAATAAGAAAAAAATATATCGAAGACATGTTGTGAAGTTCGCCAACACGCATTAGGGCAGCGCGGTGGACAATTCCTTGCCCTAAAAACCTCTCAGAAATGAGAGGACGCCTGTGCCCAGCAGTGGGACGTAAATAGGCTGCAACTGTACTTTTTATTACAAAAATACATTTTTTAAATTTTTGTCTGTCTGACGGTTTGTCTGTCTGTCTGTTTGTTCCGGCTCATTTCTAAAACGGCAGGACCGATTTTGGTACGGTACTTTCACTGGCATATAGCTGATGTTATAAGGAGTAAATTACGCTACTTTTATTTTAAAAAAGAAAAAAAAAGGTTCCGTGCAAAAAATTAAAACCCTAAATTACACGCGAGCTAAGTCGCGGGGAACAGTTTTTAATATAATTATTAACTATTAGCTGATACCCGCTACTTCGTTCGCGTTACTTAATATATTAACAAAGTTTGTCTGTCTGTGTGTGTGTGTGTGTGTGTGTGTGTGTGTGTGTGTGTGTGTGTGTGTGTGTGTGTGTAAAAGAGGATTATTCTCAGATGCATGATTGTTAGTTGAACATGTTAATTTGATTTTTAATCGATGCTAGTTTATTACCCTTTCTATAAAACATACACATTATAGATCAATATTATGCTCGTGTGTTATAGTAAAAAATGAGACTTTACATTTTTTAACATTCTGTCATGTCTTTAGTTAATGAACTAGTAGTTTAATGAAACTTTGTTCAATTTAGTAACACTAGCAAATGGATATAATGTAACCAATGAAATTCTGGAATTGCTTGATAAACAATATCTAGTTACGATATTGTTCCTAGATATTGGTAATTTTTTTTATAGATATGCCTCCTAGATTAGCTATTAGTAAATGCTTTTAATTTATGTGCCGTGTAGTGGCGGTCAAGAATATCCACTACCCCATATCCTCCCGTGGGTGTCGTAAAAGGCGACAAAGGGAAACAGGCAGGAGATGGGCAGCAGCATCTTCCTGGTAACGGCATAAATACAATAAAAAAACTGCGGTTGCCAACCCGCTCGCCAAGCGTGGCAACTACGGCAATATACCCCCCCATGAGCAATGACAATAATAAACGGCCCCCAGTCCCCGGCGGCCCCGCTATTCCTGGCTATGGTGGCGACCATGGTAACGGCGGGGCAGGGGGTGCTAAGAATCTCCGGTGGAGGTTCGGTTGCCACCTTAGACGACTCGACCTGGCAACGTACAACGCACGCACCCTGAGGACTGACGAGAAGATCGTGGAGCTGGAAGAAGAGATAGACAAGTTGCGCTGGCATATTATAGGATTATCCGAAGTCCGAAGAGAGGGGGAGGACACGGTAATCCTCGAATCCGGCAACTTGCTCTATCACCGGGAGGGCGACCATCTGTTCCAAGGAGGTGTCGGATTTATCGTCCACAAGTCTCTCGTTAACAACGTTGTAAAGATCGGGATTGTGTCGACGAGGGTTGCGTACCTTATACTCAGAATCACCAAACGGTATTCGCTGAAGGTCATACAGGTTTACGCACCAACCTCGGCACACCCCGATGAGGAGGTGGGGGAAATGTATGAGGATATCTCTAGAGCCATGCATTCCTCCAAAACCCAATATACGGTGTTAATGGGAGACTTCAATGCAAAACTAGGCACAAGAGAGAACGGTGAGCTGAAAGTAGGGAAATTTGGAATAGGGCAACGGAACCCAAGGGGCCAGCAGCTGGCCGACTTCATGGAGAAAGAGGGACTCCTTATGATGAACTCTTTCTTCAAGAAGCGGCCCCACAGGAAGTGGACCTGGTCGAGCCCCGACGGTTCGACAAAAAATGAGATTGACTTCATTATGACGACCAGACGACAACTGTTCAGTGATGTCTCAGTGATCGCAAGGGTGAAAACCGGCAGCGATCACCGAATGGTTAGAGGCACACTGAACCTAAATGTTAAGTTGGAGAGGTCTCGTCTGATGAAGTCAACGCTCCGTCCCCCTCGTGCTCTAATCCAAAGTCCCGAAACCTTTCAGCTTGAGTTACAAACTACCGTTTTCAGTGCCTAGAAGACTGCAATGAAGTGGACGATATGAATGACAAGCTCGTGGAAACTGTCCATGCGGTCGGAGCTAAGTTCTGCAAGACCCACCGCAGAAGAACACAAAAACTCTCCGATCACACTCTTAATCTCATGGCTGTTAGACGGGAGATGAGGCTACATTCTTCAACAGATTTGACAGCATACAGGCAACTGAACAGACAGATCTCCAAATGCATGCGGCGAGACTTACGCAACTTCAATACAGCTCATGTTAAAGAAGCGATCGAGCGGAACCAAGGCTCCAAAGTCTTTGCCAGAGATCTGTCTGCCAGAAAGAGCCAACTGTCAAAGCTGAAGACCGAATGTGGCAGCATCGTTTCCGGGGCACCTGAGATTTTGAGTGAGATTGAGAGGTTCTATGGGCAGCTGTACACGTCATCGTTGGAGCCACACGCAAGTGTGAGTAACGATCCAAGAGCGAGTCTTATTCGACACTATTCCGAAGATATCCCGGACGTCAGTCTGAGCGAGATTAGAATGGCTCTCCAGCACCTTAAAAACGGCAAGGCCCCAGGTGAGGATAGAATTACAGCGGAGCTTCTGAAAGCGGGTGGAAGACCGGTACTTGAAGTCCTTCAGAAGCTCTTTAATTCCGTCCTCCATGGTGGTATTACACCGGAGGCGTGGAGCAGAAGTGCGGTGGTCTTGTTCTTCAAGAAAGGTGACAACGCTCTCTTGAAGAACTACAGACCGATTTCCCGTCTGAGCCGCGTCTACGTGCTGTTTTCGAGAGTCATTACGAATCGTGTCGCGCGCAGACTTGACGACTTCCAGCCTCCCGAACAAGCCGGTTTCCGAAAGGGCTTTAGCACCATAGACCACATACATACCCTACGGCAAATTGTACAGAAGTCCGAAGAATTCAATTTGCCACTATGTCTGGCGTATGTGGAATATGAGAAAGCCTTTGATTCCGTCGAAATTTGGGCGGTGCTGCAGTCCCTTCAGCGGTGCCAAGTTGACTGTTGGTATATCGAAGTGCTGAAGTGTTTGTACAGTAGGGCTACGATGGCTATCCGAGTACAGAACCAGAGTACGGAACCTATCCAATTGCAGAGAGGTGTAAGACAGGGTGA
The DNA here is from genome assembly GCA_033319125.1 of Parnassius glacialis. Taxonomy (NCBI): domain Eukaryota; kingdom Metazoa; phylum Arthropoda; class Insecta; order Lepidoptera; family Papilionidae; genus Parnassius; species Parnassius glacialis. The sequence goes on from JAVANC010000026.1 coordinate 2,151,370, forward strand.
CGTTATATCCCCGAAACTCTTCACCGCTGCATTGGAAGACGTTTTCAAGCTTCTGGACTGGAAAGGATACGGAATTAACATCAATGGCGAGTACATCACTCACCTTCGATTTGCCGACGATATAGTGTTCATGGCAGAATCGCTGGAGGAGCTAAGCACTATGCTCAATGACCTCAATAGTGTCTCCCAACGGATAGGTCTTAAGATGAACATGGACAAAACAAAGATTATGTTTAATGTCCATGTCACACCTATGCCGGTAGTTGTTGGGAGCACTAAGCTCGAAGTTGTTGACGAGTATGTTTACCTGGGACAAATAGTCCGACTAGGTAAGTCCAACTTCGACCGAGAGGTCAATCGACGGATTCAACTCGGCTGGGCAGCGTTCGGGAAGCTACGACACATCTTCTCGTCAGAAATACCTCAAAACCTTAAAACAAAATTGTACAACCAGTGCGTGTTGCCAGTGATGACTTACGGAACTGAGACGTGGTCCTTCACTGCTGGCCGTATGAGGTAGCTCAAGGTCGCTCAGCGAGCTATGGAGAGGGCTATGCTCGGAGTTTCTCTGCGTGATAAACTTAGGAATAAGGATATCCACAGTAGAACCAGAGTAACCGACATAGCCCAACGGATTAGTAAGCTGAAGTGGCAGTGGGCCGGCCATATAGCTCGAATAACCGACAACCGATGGGGAAGAAAGGTTCTCGAGTGGCAGCCTCGTACCGGTAGGCGAAGTGTAGGGCGTCCCCCCACAAGATGGAGTGACGACCTGGTAAGACATGCAGGAAGTCGATGGATGCAAGTGGCTCGGGACCGTGCTTTGTGGCATTTCTTGGGGGAGGCCTATGTTCAGCAGTGGACTTGTGAAGGGCTGTAATGATTTAATTTATGTAAAATTATATATCTTTAAACACATAATATTTATGAAATGTATTAAATGTGTAATTTCTTTATTATTCAAACGCTTATACCTGCAACATGTTTTCAAAAAATTTTTTTCCTTATTACGTGCATCTGAAATTTTTATCATCATCACTCCTTGCCGCAATGTCGGACTTACTTCCGATGCAGCCGCTGGACCTCATTTTGTGGTATTCCTTGGAGAAGAACTATGTTAAGCAATGTTAAGGGTTGTAAATAATGAATGGCTAAAACATAAAGCATACCGGTTAGCTTATTTTTAAAAAGAATTATATGTACCAGTGGTGCTAAAGAAGAAATTGATAATGATGATGAATTAAGAGTTAAATTTACAACCTATATACATTCGTCCTACTGCTGGGCACAGGCCTTCTCTCATTTCTGAGAGGGTTTTTAGGCCAAGAAGGTGTCCGCCGCCCTGTTTCATTGAATTAGCGAACTTCACATGTCTTCGAAATATTTTTTTCTTAATTCCCTTAAAATGCAGGTTTCCTTACGATGTTTTTCTTCATCATCGCGAACGAGCACTCTAAATCTATTAATAAAAAATAAATTGAGATAGTATTAAAGCATAATTTCTTCTAAAAACAAGTAAATAAATATTTGACAAATGATGTGTACTCGTACCATTAATTACAATTGTATGCACAATTTATATTTAGTTGTTCTTAATGAAAAGTGAATTTTCTTGCGTATGGAAGCAAAGCAATCTACTTATTATTATTTTGTTATTTAGGAGCAATCAACTTAATATAAAGATAGTGGTTTTGTAAAACTTTGACTGTCCCTTATCCAATCCGAAGCAGGAGATTTTTTTCAAAGCCCAAACAGCAGGTACATCATACTCATACAAAAGCAATGATAAAATGAGATACGAGTTTTAAGGAATGTAAACATAGTAAGGGGTATATATCTCGTATGCTTTTACAAAAGCAAAGATAAAATTAGAAATCAATCTTAAGAAATAAGACGCAATAAGTGATTATAACTTGCTTTAATTTTATATGTATAGTTTTTGACTGTAATCCTGAAATTAATGCAACAAACCTACGAATAAATACGGCTTAGACGGACGCGGTGACTCAATTTTGTTGTTACATTAGAAGCTACGACTGACGAAAATATTAAATTTAAAAAAGTAACACTTACATATATATATATATATATATATATATATATGTATATATCCCATTTCTGGCTATAAATATTCCCACATATTTAAGAGAGAATATAGCTTGCCTTATTCTTTTCTGTTTAGATATAGTTTTCATTTTACTTAAAAATCAACGTTTTTCTAATATGATTCACTTATAAAGACTGATTTCTTATTTTTATTTTACATCACCATCGCATTAAAACTTCAGCACTCGCTTTTCTCTCTTGATTTTCCTCTTGGATTTGATTTGCCTGTTAAATGCAAGCTGTGAATATTATGTAGTAAAAAAATACGAGATTTATTTTTTTCCGATGGAGAAGTAGAAAAATACTGAAATATACAGGAAAATGCTTTCATTTTTCTATAAGGAAAATTTAATGCAAACGCTCTTGTGAAAGCAGGAAATTATTTTAAAAAAAGATTAAGATTAAGAATATTTTCCTAGTTGTCTTAGTTCATATAATGCGGTTTTCATCTCGCATGACAAGCGTGGCAACTTTGGAAAAATCCTCTCTGTGAGATAATCTAAGGAGGCAAGTGTTCAGCAGTTTTAAAGCAGCAATTGTAAAAAGACAATGTACCGCAAATTTATCAGTGTTCTTCGAGAAAGAAAGAACTTACGGCGTAATTCTTGAGTATCATACTCAGTATATCAATGCACAATCACCATGGAGTAAAAGCTTACTTTAAAATTCTAAACAAAATAAAATGCTCACAAAATTAATTGAAGGTGGCAGAATAAAAATAAAATACGGAATTTTAATTAAAACAATTCTCTTCAACAGAGCGCTATCAAAGGCTTTGTTAAACTAGAACCCCTTAATTTCTAAAGAAGAAAAGGTTGCAAGAAGCCAATGGGCATATCAAATTACAGCCTATTACAGGAGCGGAAATAATTTTTGAAAAAGCTCTTGAAATTAACTTAAGATAAATAAAATGTAACGTCTTTTCTTAGTTAGTTTTGTTGCTCCACCACTTAGATGTTTGTCTCTGCTTAGCATAATAAGAAAGTATTTGGGCATTGAGTACGCCATATTTTGTAATATTTTTGCGCATAAAGGCTTTAAATAAATAAATAATAATCCTCGATTGTTTAATTAATATCAAATCTAGGGATTATTGGGATATTTTCTAAATAATTTACTTTTCTTCTTTAGCTTAATAATTCCACTTCCACACATAGGCTTCGTCAAGAACAGCAGTTATGTATTTATAGAATGACGGTTCATGACGCTGAGTAGGTGGGTTTGTATAAGATACTCATTTATTCTCGGTTTCTTTTCAATTTTTATATATTAATAACTTACCTTACATAGAAGGGGATCACCATAATATAGTATTATTTGCTGATGTCACTTTATTAATTTTCTAATTAAAACGACAATGATTAAAATATGACGAATTAAAAAATGCTGTATGAAATATAGTAAATTAGTAATTTTTTTTAATTTTATTTTGGTTTAATTTTAAATGGGGAGGACCTGAGTCTTGTCGAAACAACCATTTTTCTTTGAATAAAACTTGATGCGAAGCTTCAATGGAGCCCCCATATATCAACATTCGCAAGCAGACTTAGTTCTGCAGTATGCTGCAGTAAGAAAGATTAGAATCTTACCAATGTGGAATTAGCTAGACGTGTTTACTGTAGCTATTTCCATAGCATAAAACCGTATGCTATTTTGCTATGAAGACACGCGACTGACACTGAAATTATATTTGTTTTACAGAAGAGAACCATAAGAGCAATCTATGATTTAAAACCTAAAGAGTCGCTCCGACGAAAATTTGATAAAATAAAATTAGTTTATTAAAATACGTACACAAAAATAAAGGTAGTAATACAAAAATAAGTGATATTCATTCTATAAATACTAGGAACAGACACAAGCTAGTTGTACCAGTTACTCGATTCCACCGAGTCAGTAATTTATTCTTGGGGCGATGTATACGCTTTTATAACAAAATCCTAGAAAATATACAAAATTTAACCTGCCTTAAATTCAAAAACTTTATGAAACAAAGTTTGTATAAAAAGTGTTATTATTATATTACTTTATTTATGGATGATAATAACCCCTGGGAATAAGGTGATCGCTAACAAGCTATTTCTTATTTATTTTGTGTGGTTAATTGTGATTACATGATTGTAAGCTGTTATTTAAAAAAAAGTCCTGCTGGGTTTCTTGCTTTTCAGGATAAAGGTTTTTTTCCCAACCAGTGGCAATTAAACAAAAGAGTGACTTTTAATAAGTATTATTTATAATCTATATTGATTAAACATTTTCTGGTTCTGTTTTTAATCTCAATGTTACATACATCATCACCAACATTACCAGACGATAAAGGCTTGAATATATATATATATATATATATATATATATATATATATATTTATTTATTTATTTATTATTATTGAATATATATATATATATATATATTATTTATCTGAGTTATTACTGACATGTAACAAATAATCTAAACTGAAGTTACAGTGGGCCGGCCATGTAGCTTGAAGAACCGATAAGAAAAAAGATTCTCAAGTGGAGGTCCCACACCGCTATGTGGAGTATAGGCTGACCATTTACTATATAAAATCGCAACCTTGGAAGATGTGCGGAAATCATAAAGAGTTAGCTCAATACCCTAATTGTGACATTCCTTGGGGGTATCCTATATTCAGTAGTAGATTTTTGAGGGGTTATTTTATAGAGTAAGAAAGACAAACGAGTAAACATTAATATCTAGTTTAGTTTCGCTTAGTTTCGAGGGGCTGTTTTCCGCAACTCCACGTCTAAGCGCGAATTTTACGTGTGGGCAGGAATAATATTATGTATATTCGAGCCATAAAATTTCCCCGCAGAAGTTCAACAGTTCTTCGATGTTGCGAGCAACTTCATGTTTAGCCCTATACATAGTAACCTTCGGAAATGCCAGCAACACGTGGGCCGCCATTTCCTCCGCCCCATACCTGCCCTGCACAGGGGACTATTATATATTTAAAAAACATTTATTTACCTATAGTAAATAAATGTTTGTTAAAGGAACCATGCCATGTAATATCACTTGTTGCTATCCTGACCTGTGGCTTGTTCAATTTCATTAAGACCTTGGTTATAAGATTTTTAATTTCTGAGAGGGCCTTATTAGCTTGCCTACAGTCCACTAGATTTTTCCAAAGCTGAACGTTGATACGAGGGCGGCACTGAAAATTTCGGGTATCAAGGAAGTGACACAACATTACTATTTAAAAATGTATTTATTGCTTTAAGAAGTATTTTCCGCGAAATTTGACACATTTTTCCATACGATGGGACCAATCAATGAAGCAACCATTTCATTCGGAAGTTGGGGTCTCCAAAATGGCCATTTTGTAGGCGTCCACAGCTTCTTCAGGTGATGAAAATCTCTGTTCACGCAATTTATTCTTTATTTTAGGGAAAGTATAGAAATCATTAGGGCTTAGGTTGGGGCTGTACGACGGATAATTCTATGTTTTCTTGCTCTAAAAACTCTTTTGTTCTGTGTGCGGTGTGAGAACTCACATTGTCGTGATGGAGGATGATGCGGCGGTTGCAGTTCTCTTTACGGAGTTCAGAAACGACCTGTGGCAAACAAATGCTAGCATACCATTCTCCATTAACCGTTCTTTGTTCCTCAAGAGGAATAGTCGTAACATGGCCGGTTTTGAAGACAAACGTGGCCACCATTTTTTTGCAACACTCCGTGAACGAACAATTTTTGGAGGCTTTAACTCATTTTCGAACACCCAAACTCGTTACTGGTTTTTGTTTTTGGTTCGTACGCGTATATCCAGGATTCGTCACCTAACACGATGTTGTACACAGCATTTGAGGATCCTGCGTGGAATCTTTCGAGAGTTCTGACGCACCAAGTAACGCGAGCCGCTTTTTGAGAGCGAATGCGGTATCCATCGGGAAAACAACTTTATTACACCTAATTGTTCATGCAAAATTATTTGTATTTGACTCATGCCAATGTATAAAGTTGCCGGAATTTCGCGGTATGTCACATGTCGATCTTCCTCAATCAGCTTACGCACATCATCAACGTTTTCTTGGGTGACTGCAGTTTTTGGACGATCTTGACGGGGATCATCACTGAGCTTGACACGTCCACGTTGAAATTCAGAAAACCAGCGATAAATTGTGGCTTTGGATGGGGCTTCATCACCAAATGCAGAAATCATCCGGTCAACACACTGTTTTTGTGTTAAACCACTTCGAAAGTCATAATAAATCATCGCTCTTGAATTTTCTCAAGTCAATTCCATTTTCTCAATGACTAAACAAGTTTGACAAAACCTTGCGGCAAAACCGAGAATCTTTTTTTAAATAAATAAATGGTATTCGATTTTTAAAACCAAGGAGTTTTCAATTAAAATATTTTAATATGACAGGAACAGTGGAAATATTCCATTCCCGATATTTTTAGTGCAGCCTATGTAAGTAAACTTTTTACTATATTAATTTAACTACATCTATCTCCGCTTAAGAACTAAAGTGCAGATGCGTTATCACTCCTGAGCACTAAGATGGAATGCCTCGTTTTCAGCAAAAAGGGCGACGTAACACATTAAGCTGATATTATATGCTGGTATTCTGTGATAGGGTATTCCATTCCCGGTCGAGCTGACTCATCCATCCTACAACCATAATATAGCTGCATCGTGGCTCTACCGTGAGTTTTTATTACGATAATGATGAGGATGATGATGATTATGACGCTGAGAGTATCAGTTATCTTTTTAAAACGAAACTGGTTAATTTTTGTTAAAATAGGAGCCGGTATACGTTCCACTGTTGGGCACAGGCCGTATCTGAGAGGTTTTAGGGCAAAGAAATATCCGTCGCGCTGCCCCAATGCGTGTTGGCGAACTTCACACGTCTTTGAATTTTTTACCATTGAGCACATTGTAAATCAGCACTTAAAATTGCAATTAACAATTTCATTGGTGCCGGCGGGGATCAAACCCGGGTTGCTCGCGTACTGTGAAATTTACAGCGAGCGCTAACCATCAGAGCTACCACGCCACGTCTAGTACAACAGTTATAGTGATTAAATCTAAACCTAAAATTAGAATGTTGTTTAAAGGAAAGAATTGTATATTAAATTAGAAAAATAAGCATAATCCCTTTCTCCATTTCCGGAGAACTGTTTTATTCTTCCGTTTGCTGTAAAATGTTTATATTTATATAATTTTAATTAAATTTTTCCTTTCTCAAGATCTAGATTATCTCTTGAACATAATGCCTGCAAGCTATAGTGAATTATTAGAATTTATCATTGAAGAGTGTTTTCCCAAGTAGCAAATAGTTATTTCGCAAGTAGCTATTTTTACTTTAATTAAGTTTTAATTCTGTCCAATTAAAATTATAACTGGCTCTGTCTTAAACCACTTTTGATTAATAAATAATAATTATTAGGTAATTATTTATCTTTAAGTAACTTTTTACCGCAGGTTTAGTAAACTTTTCGTAATTACCACTTTTGCACTAGTTATAAACCCAGCTTCAAGCCCAACTCGCATTTTATTATTATTTTATTTATTTTATTCCTTCGTGTTTTAATTATCATAATACATATCCAATTTTCAAAGATATTCCGTCATTAGGTTATTCAAAATCATAAAGTTTTCTGGACTCATATATTTATTATAACATAACATTTTTAACCTTTTAATTATCATTCAGATATATCTGGGACACCAGAATTTGTTTAGGTAATGAAGAAGGTAAAGCGTTAGGACGTGGTTGGTGTTCAGAGTTAGTTGCCTTTTACCCTAGGGGCGTTAATGTATGAACGACATTAGTCTAATGGTGAAGGTTACGGACTGCGAAAACATTTTAGATCATTTTGTGTAGTTAAGTTAAGTTGGAATATTAGTTATTTATTTTGAAGGACTAACAAGAGTACTTCTAGTTGTTTTTCTTTAAAAATTGTTACAAAATGATAAAAAATTTAATTAATGGGTGAAGGGAATCAGACAAAACATATTTAAAGAATTGATTGATTAAAGGAAGGGTGGTTTCTTGCAATCTTTCTCAGTAATACGCTAAGTCTAAAATAAATATGCTACCTGTTGCCACCCATCGCGCATTAGTTTGTCTTTAGTAATTTTCAATATATTTAATAGAATCAGGTATTTCTTTGCAAAAATACGTTGTATTAAAGAAGTGAAACATTTATTAAGTTAAGAACAAGAGATAAATTCTACTATAGAGTCAGTTATATCATGGTTAGAAGATAATAATTTACGAGTCAACACCAACAAAACTAAATATAAATAATGTGAAAACTATAAAACAACACCATAAAATAAGACTTTACATGTGAAGAAAAAATATAAGTAAAGGTATTAGATAAACAATCCCTGGGTATTTCTATTGACATGTAAACTGAAAATTACACGTTAAGAAAGTATGAAAAAAAAAGTCAATTTGTTTATGCACTACGTGGATTGTAGTAGCGTGTAAGAATACCCATTACCCCATATCTTTCTGGGGGCATTGTATGAGGTGACAGAGGGACACTGAGGCAGAAGATGTGCAGCAGTATCTTCCTGATATACGCAAAAAGCAATAAAATTCTGTGGTTGCCAACCAACTATGGAAATTTACCCCCCGTGAGCAACGACACTAATAAATTTTAAAAGTGGTAAAGCCACGAGGCAGCTTTTGCTGTCGCATGGATGGGCCGGCTCGAACCGGGGTGGTACCACGACCTCACAGAATACCAGCGTGAAGTAGAGATTTAGCTCTGCGTTTCGCTTGGTGAGTGCAGGTGGTCGGAGGCCCTTTTTACTGGAAATGAGGCATTCCATCTTAGTCCTCACGGGTGACAACGCATCTGCATTTTGATTCGCAAACGAGGATAGATGTAGATGTCTATGGGCCGCAGCAACTACTCACCATCAGGTGGACTGTGTGCTCGTTTGTCACCCTTATCCAATAAAAAAATGGCCCCCAGTCCCCGGTGGCCTCGCTATTCCTGGCTACAGTGGCGACCATTGTAACGGCGGGGCAGGAGGTGCTAAAAATCTCCGGTGGAGGTTTGGATGCCACCTACGACGACTTGACCTGGCAATTTATAACTCACGCATCTTGAGGACTGACGAGAAGATCCTGGGGCTTGACGAAGAGATAGACAACTTGCGCTGACATATTATAGGATTATCTGAGGTCGGAAGAGCGGGGGAGGACACGGTAATCCTCGAATCCGGCAACTTGTTCTATCACTGAGACCATCTGTCCCAAGGAGGTGTCAGATTTATCGTCCAAAGTCTCTTGTTAGCAACGTTGTATATATTAAGATTTTATTGACAAGGGTTGCGTGCATTATACTCAGAATAAAAATCGATATTCGCTGAAAGTCGTACAGGCTTACGCACCAACCTCGGCACATCCCGATGTGGAGGTGGAAGAAATGTATTAGAATATCTCTAGAGCCATGGCATACTTCCAAAATCCACTATACGGTGTTAATGGGAGACTTTAACGCAAAAATAAGCACAAGAGGGAACGGTGAGCTGAAAGTAGGGAAATTCGGATAAGAGAAACGGAACCCAAAGAACCAGCAGCTGGCTGACTTCATGGAAAAAGAGGGACTCTTTATGATTATTTCTTTCTTCCGGAAGCGGCCCCACAGGAAGTGGACCTGGTCGAGCTCCGACAAAAAATAGATTGAATTCATTAACATGACTAGACGACAACTGTTAGACGGCAACTGTTCAGTGATGTCTCAGTGATCGCGAAAGTGAAAACTGGTAGCAATCATCGAATGGATAGAGGCACACTTAACCTATACGTTAAGTTGGAGAGGTATCGTCTAATGAAGTCAACGCTCCGTACCCCTCGTGCTCTAATCCGAAGTCCCGAAACCTTTCAGCTCGAGTTACCAAACCGTTTTCCGTGCGTAGAAGATTGCAACACAGTGGACAATATGAATGACAAGCTCGCCGAAACTGTCCATACAGTTGGAGCTAAGTTTTGCAAGACCTGCCACAGAAGCACACAAAAACTTTCCGATCACACTCTTAATCTCATGGCTGTTAAACGGGAAATGAAGATGCAGTCTTCAGTGGATTTCATAGCATACAGAAAACTGAAATAAGCCAGAAGAAATGTATTCGTGCACTGTGAAACGGCCGACGTAGACATAGTGCACGTATTTCTTGAGAGCTGTAGACCCCTGTTTAAGGAAACAAATATTGTCTTATTAACTAGGTTATATGTATTAGAAATCTATGCTTTTGTTAAAAATAATTCTTAGCAAATTGTTACCGTATAGGAAAATAAAAAAAAATTAATCAAAAAGAGAACCTACACGGAATTGTCTTATAAAAAGCAGTGGCTAATAAATACTGCATTTTATAATATCAAAGAATTTTTTCACCATAAATTTTGATTTTGCTTTACATTTTTCATTGTACGTTACTATGCATTTATCTAAGAGTTTGCGTGATACTTCTCAACTAAATAAAACGTTGTTTATCTGATTTTGTTATGTTCCTGTGTAAACATAAACGTAATCATTACAAAGTGGTAGTAATTTAATGGTCTATTATTTGTCTTCATTTCTAATTTTTGTGCATATTTATGGTTCCGTACCTAAAAAGGAAAAAACGGAACCCTAATAGGATCACTTTGTTGTTGGTCTGTCTGTCTGTCTTTCTGTCAAGACCCTTTTTCTCAGGAACGCATGGAGGTATCAAGCTGAAATTTATATCAAATACTCAAGTATACTGTCCCTTACAGCTTCTAAGTCAACTCATTCAAAAGATACAGCCGTTTATGCCGCAAATTTTCAACATTCGCAAGGGAATCAAAATCTACAGGGTACTTCCCGTGAACTCAGAATCTTGAAATTTGGTACAAAGCAACTTTTTATAGTACAGATAAAGGAAAATTTGCGAAAAGCAAAAATTTTTAGTAACATCATATAATTAAAATATTTTTAATAATTTTAAACTTATTTTACTTTAACTTATTAACCTACGGATTTGTTCGGAACCCCCGGTGCGCGAGTCCGACTCGCACTTGGCCGGTTTTATTTCTGAACAAATTTATTTTAATGCATGCAACAAAAGGCGAAATATGTGAAAACAATTGACTCTGTATCCCCATGTTTTCAGCGAAATAAATAATTTGATTTGATTTAGCTAGCTCTTAGATGGCCGGTATTAGTGGTGACGGGATTAGTGTTGACGGCGATAGTGCACGCAATTAACGGATAACGAGAGGTTTTCTTAAAATTTATATTATAACGCATATCTTAGCTAATATATTTTATGTAATCTTTAATTTAATAATTTCCAAGGACTAAACGTTTTTACACCAGTAAAAGTAATAGGGTGCATTCATTTCCGAAAGTATTAGCACTGCTATCGTTTTGATCATGTTTGGTTATGTCACTCTATGGCGTCCATTAATGTCAGAAGGATCCGACTACAACCAAAACGATATCGCTAGTTGGTATTTTTCATGACAGTATTGGTATACTGTAAGTAATAACTATTATTGGAGTTTTAAAGCCACAAATATATTATAATTTTCTCTGCTTTGCCCCCATTTTATACCATTTTTTCATGCGTACGTACATATATGTTTGTACATAATATGTACCAGTAAATTTTTTTTATTGGGACGCCAAAGTCAAGTAATACCAAAATTAATTGAAAATAAAAAAAAAATCTAAATTAATGTTGGTAAGGGATAATTAAAAATGTCCATTTACCTTTAATTAGCAATTAAATGGAAGCTACCTGGAAATTCTAGAGAATTTTATGGCTCAAATTTAACAAGTTTAATCTGACTGTTTTTAGGGTATTGTCGTCCTAAAAGTAGATAGTTATAATAAAAGTATTCCGCAATTTTCTCTAAAACTAAAGTGACAACGACAGATGACTGTTGGTAAGTGGCTAAGGACAGCCATGCTGCAGCTATATTAGTAGTATAGTTGTAGCACGAATGGGTCGGCTCGACCGGGGAAGGGCCACGCTCTCATAGAATACAAACGTAAAATAGCGGCTTAACACTGATATGTTTCATATGGTTAGTTTAGAGAACTGGAAACCCATTTTACTGGTAAAGAGGAATTCTATCTTAGTCCTCACGGGTGACGACGCATCTACATTTTAATTCTTTATTGAGGACGAATGTAAATGTCTATGGGCCGCAGCAACCACTTACCATCTGGTGGACTGTGTGTTTGTTTGTCACCCTATCCTATAAAAAATGCGTCACGGCAAAATTCCACGATTCTCTTTCAGCATGGTCGGTCTTATGGTATGGGAACAGCCAGTCTTGATGACAAGCGTTAAAGTCCTCCAGAAAGACTAGTTGTGCAGAAGGATACCGATTTAAGACCATATCAGAAGCCTCACTAAGGTGATCAAATATTTTTTTTGTCTCCTGGTCACCGTCACTGGTGATAGACACAAACATAAAGGATTTTATATACACCTGTATCTACCATTACCCAGATTGTCGAAAAAGTGGGGTCTTCACGGTGACGGAGACTCTGGAAGCAGATGTCATTGCGGACGTACACACGTACGTTCATGGAATTTGTAATCCAGGGAGAATTCAGGATAGTCCAGGTGCGTCGCATTCAATGGAAATTTAATTTGAGTCTCCGTCAAGAAAAGTAAGTGCGGTTTCTCAGTCTAAAGATGGTGATGGACGGCGCTGAGATTAGAGTGCAATCGTCGAATATTAGTGAGGTGCACTTGATTGGTGATTTGGTGAGGTTGACTTGAGAACGTGCAGCCGCTGTTTAGCCATACTTTTCTTTTTACGATACATATTGGGAGTAACGAGTGAATAAGGATAGAGAATGGCAGTTGAACGAGGCATTGCATCAGCAACCAAACTAAACTATCAGAGTTATTGCACCCATGGGAACTTGAACTGATGACTGTGGGCACGCGTGAACTCCTCCAGAGATTGCCATCGGGTGCTCTCGCCCGGTCGCTAACCGGCATGATGGAGTCAACCTGGGATTTTTCGCTAGTTGGCGGGGCAGAATTTCATTAGTAGCTAGTTCACTAATTGGGCCCTCAACTACCGGCGGTCAGCCAGCGGAACACCGTGCTTAGGATCCTGCTACCCTCCATAACCAAGCACCCGACACAGCAACAACTGAAGCTTCGCACCCGGTTCACACACACAATGCTACTGTTCAGACTCATTCTCCATATGGTTTCACCAAGCATCATGTCGGAACACGACAATGGCATTTGGCGACAAGACTTTGCATTGGTGGGTGGTATCCAAAAAGCCAGCGGCCGAAACCTACCATCGGAATTGGTGCTGTTCGTTTAGAACTAACCGGGGGACACGTGTAGGGAGTCAGATTTCAAGTATTTCCTACGTACGCGGGCAGCCTCGTCCCTTTTTTTTGTTTTTGGGTACATACCTTAAATTTTCGCAAATATATTAAATATACCCAGCGAAGTGGCCGTGCAAGAATTGAATTGTATCCACTACCCATAATAATCATAATAATAATAAATTGATATTTATTTCCTTCCATATATTATCATCAGTACATCACAATGAAATAAGTAACCATGAACTATACCACCCCAAGACATTATGCTATAGACTGACTGAAGATAGTCTATAGCATAATACTGGTATCAGAAAGATGACGAAGCTGCTTAAAAATTTACGTTAGTTTACGAACTCTGGAAAAAATTATATGCCCTTCAAAGGAAAGTCTGTGGTCTATTCAAACACCTAAATATTTTGTGTTCGTGGTCTTTTCAAGAAAGCGACACGTACAGGAACTAAGCGGTGGTATACAGAAATCATTGACATATAAACTTAAATTTTCTTGGCCTTTTTAACGTTAGTTTAGTTGTATTTCATCATCATTGTCATCATTACAGCCCTTCACAAGCCACTGCTTAACATAGGCATTCCCTAACGAATGCCACAAAGCACGGTCTATGTTAGTTAAGTTTTAGTTGGATTAAAAGATAGATTATGTGCAGTAAACCATTGTTGGAGTGTATTAAGGCCAGTTTGTGTAACTGAATAAACTTCTTCCCATGATTGACAATAAGAGTTTAGTGTGGTGTCATCAGCATAGCACATAACCTTACAATTAAGAATATTAATTTGGAAAAGGTTATTAATATAGCATAAAAGAAGGTAAGTAGGTAACTTATATCATTCCATGGGTATCTAGAGAAATATAACTATGGACGGCCAAGGAAAGGAAAGAAAATATATAATCAAGAAAAAAAATCAACACACAACACAACTTCACTGGTGAAATCGAATACCACGATCGATACGACTTAGGGACGTTGAAGAAAAGAGACCCAACCTAGGAAAGTGTTAGCAGATTTATACCAAGCATAATGATTAATGTAACATCAATATCTTGAAGTAAGATTTAATAAGTGAAAGTTATGTAGTGAAACGGATATATATATATATATATATATATATATATATATATATATATATATACAGGGTATTTTTGGAACGCTCCCGAAAACTAAGACAGGCGACAGCACCAAGTATACCTTTGATCATGGGTCACAATTAAATTCGATCCTGATGAAAAAATAATCATCTTTTTACAACGTTTTATTAGCTTTATTCACGCGCCATCATGTTAGTACAGCTAAATGAAACGATAATTTCATAACAAAAATCATGAAAATACTGAAACCTAAAACCAGCAGTGGAATAACTGAATTCATATCAGCTGATTAAAGGTCAATGTACGCGCGAACGCAAATTCGCGCGGTCCGCAACTAGCGGGCCATACCACAATACCTAATAATTTACAACACTTGTCTAAATACCTAACTTATCTACTTAACCTACTATTTTGCCACTGTACTTGTCTCCACGTAGCCTTTTTTATCCGAATTTACAGGTTAAATAACCCAAATAACTGGTTCGATTTCTCGCTAATGAAAAAATACATAAATGAAATGTAACCAAGGTTACAGTCATGCGTTTTTATTCATCGTGTAGGTATGTTTATTATTCTCATGTATTCAGTTATGTATGTATTCAGATTAGTTCAGTACTAAGTTATTTAAAAAAATTAGTTATGAAACAGCTTACCGCTCTAAACCCTCCGTGGTCTTATGAGATGCGGCTCAAATTGTGCTCCATTCATTTCAAGGCAGATTTGGGCTCGGTGTTGCGTCTCCTCATGGAGGCGGGGCATCATCGTGTGGTTTTCGATACAGTCCGTACGTAGTTTGTCGAAAACATCCACGATCCTTTTGTAGTTTTGTCAGCACTATCACACTCACGATCAAAAACCCTTTCTTTCACATACCCCACAGAAAGAAGTCTAACGGGATCAGATCTGGTGCGCGAGGTGGCCAAGCGTGTGGTCCTAGTCCGCCAAATCCAGCGATCATCAAATAGCTCATTGAGGCGCTCACGGACAAACCTCACGACATGTGGAGGGGCACCATCATACTGGAACCATGTGCGGCGATATTCAGCCAACAATAGGTCGTCTAAAATGTCTGTCAACTGTTCATTTATAAAGTTTAGGTATCGCTGTCCGTTCAGTCGCTGTGGCAGAAACACTGGTCCTTGTATGCGATCCTTAAATAAACCTGCCCATACGTTAACCGACCATCGGGTTTGGTGCCCGGTTTGTCGAACAACGTGCGGGTTAAACTCTGAATACACGTGTGTATTTCTTCGGTTCCACAGGCCGTTTCTGGTAAATGTCGACTCATCCGTCCAGATAATGTGCTCAATGGAACCAGCCACGTTGTTGCTGGTATAATAACCAACGGCAGAAAACTCGTCGGCGGTCGTGATCGCCGAGAACTAAAGCTTGCACTTTGTGCAATTTGTATGGGCGCATTCGGTTACGCTTCAACACTTTGTGCACTGCACAGTATGACACACTTGTTCAATCCCGACGTCTTAACAATTTATTTAGCGATACTTCGTGTACCAAGGTTCGGATACATAACATGTTGTCGTATTCACAATCACTATAAACGTACGCGTTAAGCATTATTAAAACAAAAAACGAACAAGAATAATACCAACACGTAATTACAATTTAGTAAACAAATCGACAAAATTGAAACCTACTGCGTCACAGCGTGATGCGACACGAGCCGGGCGGGTTACATTGTTTCGCACCGAGCTAGATACAGGTCGAGTGGAGGGAGGTTACAGTTGCGTTCTAAAGTAATACATGGTATTGGGATATTGTTTTATAATATTATAGTAAGTAATTAATTGTTTTATTGTAGAATCATAATAGGTGCCTTACTTGGAATTAAAAATGGATAATGTTTACTTGAGCATTATTTGTTATTTCTATCGTAAAATATAAAGTAGTTTGTAACAAGAAAACTTAAGGTAAGGGTGGCACGCCGTCCATTATGTCGTCTTGGGTCACATGGAAGCCAGATGTTGAAGGTGTGTTGGTGTTACTGGATGCTACTTCATCATCACTTTCATCTTCGCTTGAGCTTCCGTCATCAGGTCTATCACATGGTAATTTTTTCGGTATTCTTCCTCAACACTTTTAAATTTACTGCTCAATTTGTCATAAAACAATAGATATAAATAATTTTTCTTTCCTTCCTTTTTAAAACATCGTCGCGAGTCGCAAAGTAAGCTGTGTATGCGACTGTATTTTTGGAGCGAACAAAGCGCGGGAACCAATAGCATGCAGGCACAGTAATACTGGCGGATTGTTCCCCCGTCGCTCCCCCTTCGTACCAATATATGATAAATCGCTCAGTGCCCAAGTTCAAGGCCAGCGTTCTTTTTTCACCGTTCGCGCGTACATTAACCTCCATTAGTCAGGTGATATCAATTCAGTTTTCACTACTGGTTTTATGTTTCAGTATTTTCATGATTTTTTTTAATGAAATTATCGTTTCATTTAGCTGTACTAACATGATGGCGCGTGAATAAAGCTAATAAAACGTTGTAAAAATATGATTTTTTTTCATCAGGATCAAATTTATTTGTGACCCATGATCAAAAGTATACTTGGTGCCTGTCTTAGTTTTCGAGAGCGTTCCAAAAATACCCTGTATATACCGAATTGGGTCCCACATATATGCAATAAATGAAACCACATACTTGTTATCGCCTTTGCTGCCGATATACAAAAAATAAACGTAATCGGTCCAGTAGTTAGGCCAAAAAGTAGAGTTTTAATTTTAAGCAAATTTGAACTCTCTATAGAATTGGGTCACTAAGCCAACGATTCAATGAACTTGAATCCTTGAACATTAAAAAGCGACGTTGCCAAGCAGTGCAAACTATTGCGACGTCCATAAACAAGAGGCACGAGGCACGCGGCGTTCTTCAAAGGCAACGGCGCAAGAGCGCGCGCGCCTGTGTCGTAGAGTAGGACACCTGTTATCGATGTGTTCTTTCAAAGGGAGTAATATTCGATAAACAAAAAAAATGTTTAGCTATAAACACTTAGGGCATGGTTTTTTTTTTTAGAATTATCGTGTACTTATGATAATTCTAAAAACACAACGACCTTAGTATTTAAAACTAAACTTTAAAGCTAGCTAAGTGTGTTCTTGTAGATTTAGAGATATGCAATAAATTATTTTGACATATTAAAAACCCATAAAAACAAACAATTAAAAAGGAATACTTACTTCACCCGTTTCCTAGGAAGTCACAAAACGGTAGTTTCGTAAGTTCAATTGTACAAAAATAAACTTTTTTTTCTAACAACCAATAACTTGTGCACTGTTATCAAATCAAAAATCAAAACTACTTGTATTCAAATGTCTTGTAGTAGGTAAGTAAGTGAAAAAAGAAGTTACGATAAACGATAATTGCACTTTTTGACTGTCCTATTTATTGTTTTTATTATTTTCGCCATTTTGGAATTTGGAAGTTTCGCCGTTTCAGTTCACCGCCAATATTCAAGGATACGGATGCGTTTCGCTGCTTACGCGCGTTGTTTTAAGTGATTTATTTTTCGTAAGATAAATACAATTATTCAAACAATGTTTATACGGTGAAATGGACACTTATTAGTTAATTGACTTTGTGTGTGTAAATAGTGTTTTTAAATACGTTTATTTTTATTAGTTTTTGAGAACATTATGCGGCGATGTAACTTGTGCATTTAAGAACGTGGCGGACATTATGAAAATTTTAAAATTTAGGGTTCAATTAAACTTCGTAAGTAATATGCAATAATATTTATTTCGTTCAGTTCTACTATCCCGAAATAAAAAAGTGGCAGTAAAAATACCTAAACAGTTTAGTGAGTAAGTTTTTATTTCGTCGCACATTGTTAAACGAATCAAAGGCCGTGCCCACAATAACGCTGCCGGCCGCCAACCACTATGCCACCCGCGTGCAACGTTGCCACTCTTCCAAGGGGTCAAGGTACGTAGTCTAAACAGAGTGTTTACTTTTACTGAATTTATTTTAATATTTATTTTGTTTGAAAATTTCACTTTTTATTTTACGGGTTTTAATTTAATATTTTATTTTTCTACACTTCTATGGACTAGTATTACTTGTGGTTTCATTTATTGAATATATGTGGAACCCCATTCTATATATGTATATATATATATATATATATATATATATATATATAATTTTATACGACAAAAGCCCTATCTGGACATCGCGACAGAATTGGGGATTTCTAATTAGCTGGAATGGTTAGAAGGGTGATCTGGTTATTTTTATATGATCTCGTATGGGAGTTTAGAAAATAGAAGAAGTGGAAACGGCGGGTGAGGAATACAAAGGCAAAAAGTGCTCTATGATTATAGCTGTGGATACTTTGTGGTACAGAAGTTCCCAAAATGGAGAAATTGTAGATAGCAGTGACTTCATAGATTTCGCAAGAGCTAAATAAATATTATAGAAAACACTTGCATAGATGAAGCCATAAAACCAAAGTTATGCCGACATGTCATGTTTGCATACTGAAGCATCTTTGGGATGGTCACATCTGTCACAGGTTTTTCACTAGTTGGAGTAGACATATCATGGAGTACAATTAGCGCTGAAGATCGGGTTAAGCTACGTTTCTTGGGAGAGGCCTAAAACATTGGGACTGCCGCATGCTATATAAGTATTTAGAGCTTATTGTAGTGAATAAATTGAGAATAATCAACTGTCACTAAAAAACAGTGGGATGAAAATAAAGGACAAAGCCATTTGACAACGCAATGCTTGAGGCACTAAATAAATACGTGAGTTGCTGATACCTGAGCTGAGAAAAAGAGATGTTTAGAAAGAACTAAAAATTCTAGAGAGGATAAAGTTTCAATATATTTGAATGAATTAGCATTCCTTTATTATATTTTGGTGTACTATATTAATTAATCGAGTCAATTAATAAAATCTTAAACAACTACATTTTTCTACAATCAACTCTGTTGTTTCGGGTTTCGTAATTTCGATACATAAGCCCAATTAAAGTTATATCCTTTGTTGACATTAATGACTTTTGGTTGTGGCCGACCCGCTCGGCATGTTGTATAGAATAGTCCTTATTAACGGTACTCACGGCCCTATATATTATTTTTAATATAATAATGAACAAGTAGGTTATTGTTATAATATTACTTTCCAAAAGCAATGATATTATCCATTATTATTTTTTATTTATTTATTTAATATTTTTTCTCTTTATTGTATAGCATAGTTACGCACCCGAATATGTACACATACACATAGCAGCAGCATTGTGCTGTTTTACTTTACGATTTTATACTATGGTGGCGTGGCATTTTTCCAGTGGAGCTGATCCATTCGTGCAAAAGCCAAAAATATTTTTCTTTCTCTTATATTAACAGTACCATTTAATCAACAAAATCAACATTCAACGCATGTAATTGATTTCATGTTCTATTAAAGTATACACAAATGGTAACAATCTCTTGAAAAAAGAATTTATTTAATAATAACAAAAGAGTAACATTCACTTCAAAGGACAACCCGAAAATGCTGAAAAACTTTTGAAATAAACCCTTCGGTGTTTCTGCTGACTTTACATTCGTAAAGCGAAGCCGTCCTTGCTTCATATTACCTTTTAATATTTTTTTGATGCTCGCCATATTTTGACGTACTAAAATTTAAAGTGTGGGGTGCAGTGCAGTGGTTCTTTTAATTAGGAAAGTATGCTTAATAAGCTTGATGACTTTAAAATAGACTTGTCTGCGAGTGCAAAGGCATAAAGCCTTTTCACTCGCAGACCGTCAATTTTCACTATAATGAACCGAGCTGGCGGAATTTAACAGCCACTGCAGTACTAACAGCAGCACTTTTTTTTCTTTTTGATTTTACAGACTTTTTCAGTCGGCCCTCAGACCGCAGCAGATCATTGTTACTCGGTGCGGTTTAGTAGTAAACGAAATGAATATAATAAATGGCGTTATATTTATCTCGTTTACGCCATATTTAAAATAAGACTGACGATGGGAAGAAGCGTCAAAACTGCGATACTTCTGCTACTAGGACCATAAATCCGCCCATCATCCGAATTCGTAAACCGGGTGAAGCGTTCCCTTGTCTAAATAATCATTCATTAAAGTGAATATTCAAGGAACGATGTAACGGATAAAGCTTGGGCAGAAATATTATCATAAATATCGCTTTCTACTTCTTACAACACATTATCAAACAATAAAACCTCCTTTTCGTCAAAAGGGAAAGTAAGATAATCTATCAATTCATCCAACACATCTAGTACCGTTGACGCCATGATTTCAACTGAGATCTTGGAGATCTATGCCGACTAACGCCGGTGTTCCTCAGGATATATATATATATATATATATATATATATATATATATATATATATATATATATATATATATATATATATATATATATATATATATATATATAATACTCAATTCTTTTCCTTCAAATCCGTAAAATTTCAGTTTATGAATTAAGATGTCATTCCGCAAACAATCGAAAGCCTTGGAGGCTTTTGATTGTTTGCGGAATGATATCAGAAATAAAAATAATGAAATCGCAAAAAATGCTAGATACCTTTTGCGATCCATCCAAAACGTCTAATACGAAGTGAACTGTTTTTCTAATAGCCATTTCGGTTGACATTTTTTTCGAGAAAACCAAATTGACAGTTTCTAAATAGATTATTTTTTTCAAAGTAGTCTAATATCATGGATTTAAAGGCAGTTTCTAAAATCATTGATATATCTGGTAATAAAGACACCGGTCTGTAATTCCCAATTTCAGTAGTTGCTCCTTTTTTGAACAGGGGCACGATTTTTTCTATTTTTAAGCTATCTGGAAATATTCCATTTGTGATACAATCATTCAAGACTTCCGATATTATATCAAACATGTCTTTGTTGTGGGTGCTAAGTTCTCTAACAATTTTAGGTGACATATCGTATATGTCTTTTGATTTTTTACATTTAAAACTATTAATAATATTCTGACATTCGGATTTACTTATTTTAGGAAAGCTAATTTTATTTTTTGTAGAGTTTTTTAAATAGTTGCTACAATTATCAACCTTAATGTCTAAATTTTCTATACGTTTATTAATTATTATATAGGTTTTAATTTTATTCGTGGAATTTTTAATTCTAGATGCGGTCCTAAGTTTTTAAGCTGTTTGAAGTACTTTTTTATATATTTTACTATAATTATTCAAATTGGATTTTCTTATTTTATCTGGATACAAGTTATGTAATATTTCTAGTTTTTGAAGATTATTTCTAGATATCAAAACACCTTTCGTTTTTAGTTTATGCTTGTTTTTTCTGAGTTAAAATGTTTTAAATGGAAATGCAGTATAGTAACAATAGTTTATATGGTCTATCAGAATGTTCATTTTCTCATT
Organism: Parnassius glacialis; assembly: GCA_033319125.1. Classification (NCBI taxonomy): domain Eukaryota; kingdom Metazoa; phylum Arthropoda; class Insecta; order Lepidoptera; family Papilionidae; genus Parnassius; species Parnassius glacialis. The sequence goes on from JAVANC010000026.1 coordinate 2,173,308, forward strand.
TGCGTCAAGTTTCAAGTTTATGTCATTTCTTACACATTAAGAGACTTTACAGAGCAAATTATGAAAATATTTTATATTTTCCTGAGAGATTATTCAAGATCAGGCCTCAGTCTTTTCCTTTGGTTTAGGATACTAAGAATTAAATTTATACTTCAATTATATGACATTATGATCTGATAATTGTACGTCTAATACTTTACCTCTGTGATACTGAAAATCATTATCGTCAATTAAGATGAAATTATCAATACATGCGGAAGACTTGCCTTTATTTCGGGTTGGCTCATTTAAGACAAATTTACAATTTACTCAATAGTTTAAAAATGTACGTACTTTATTATTTGGTTTTAACATGTTTAAATAAAATCTGTGCTGATTCTTTTTAATAGGATAAGGGTGACAAACGAGCACACAGTCCACCTGATGGTAAGTGGTTGCTGCGGCCCATAGACATCTACATCTATCCTCGTTTGCGAATCAAAATGCAGATGCGTTGTCACCCGTGGAAGACTTGCCTTTATTTCGGGTTGGCTCATTTAAGACAAATTTACAATTTACTCAATAGTTTAAAAATGTACGTACTTTATTATTTGGTTTTAACATGTTTAAATAAAATCTGTGCTGATTCTTTTTAATAGGATAAGGGTGACAAACGAGCACACAGTCCACCTGATGGTAAGTGGTTGCTGCGGCCCATAGACATCTACATCTATCCTCGTTTGCGAATCAAAATGCAGATGCGTTGTCACCCGTGACGACTAAGATGGAATGCCTCATTTCCAGTAAAAAGGGCCTCCGGCCACCTGCACTCACCAAGCGAAACGCAGAGGTAAACCTCTACTTCACGCTGGTATTCTGTGAGGATTTACCAACGGGCTCGGCGGTGAAGGAAAATATCGTGAGGAAACCTGCATGTCTGAGAAATAAAAATATATTTCTAAGATATGTGAAGTCCGCCATCACGCATTGGGGCAGCGCGGCGGACATTTCCTGGCCCTAAAACCCTCTCAGAAATGAAATAAGGCCTGTTCCCAGCAGTGGGACGTAAATAGGCTGAAACTTTAATTTACTTTACTTTTATTTAACTTTTGAGGACGACAAAACAGATCGCCCATTCGCTTCAGCGGCCCGGATATAATTTTTTCTTTCATTATAATTTCCCCTACATGATACAGTCTATAGGGAGGCCCATATTAAAAAGTGAATTTATAATATGCTGTAACGGTACCGGACCGACATATTTAGGTTTTTTAAAATGATGTTAGTTTTTTCCTTTTATTTAATAGAATTACGCAGGATATTTTGCGGTGTTGGAATAGGCTGGCTTAACCAGGAAAGTAAATTATTCTCACATGAAACCGAAGTGAAGTAGAATAAGTGATACTTTAGCGTTTCGTCAAATAAGATGGTTTATGGGTGTCGGAGGCCAATTATAATCATGTGAGCTTTTTGCTCGTTTGCTCTGTCTTCAGTTAAGAAAATATAATCGAGATAATTTTATATCATGGGGTAGTAAGAAAAACAAGGATACGATATCCATAGATTCATATTTTAAAAACCATTCTAAAGAAAATACTTCGCAAAATACTATGTTTTGTATGGTGAGTTTAGAGAATCGGAGATACTTTAAACTATAAAAATTTATGGGACACAGCATTCACTTACTATCAAGTGGACTTTGTGCTCGTTTTTCATCCTTATTCTATAAAAAAACGACGGGTTGCACTCCGGGAGTGCCGGCAGAAGTGAAAGCTTGAATATTAACGTTGTGCATTTTTGATATTTTGGAATGGCGGAGATTATTTATTATTATCTTATTTCATTTATTTTCATTCGAAATTATTTGTTTGGTAAACCTACACCGCACATGTGCTTATTGTGATGTTATGAAAATATAGGTTAATGCTAAAAAGTATAAACATATTACAAATATTACATCTATAATGTGTAAGTACATATGTATCTATATTAATAATTTCGACAAGCAGTACAGTAGACTCGATCGAAACCTAATCTTAACAATAAAATTAAATTAATTAATAATTAAAATTAATTAAACCTAACTTACTTCCTCTTCTACGCCGCGTTGGCTGTCTACTCTCCGTCCGTCTTACGAATTTTCGATCAGGACACATGAACTGACGTAAGTTTAACATTTTTACCCATTACAAAAAAGTGCATAACGCCGCTAAAGAAGTTTTCACTTCAAAAAAACTAATGTAACTATTTTGTATAAATATGTAATAAAACACGTTAAAACGTATATAAATACTAAATTTTCATGTAGTTACTAAAATACAGATATAAAACTACTACAAATTTAATTAATGGGTGCATAGTTACGGAACAAACGCGGCGGTAAATAATTAAGTGCAGTTCAAAGTTACGGCATTTTTTGCTCAACTAAATGCCCTCTACCCGTGCGCAATCTCGAATTTAATTAATTAAATGTAAGTATAAATTTTTAGAAGGATTAAAACGTATTTTGTAAATGAAAATCCTCCGTAAAAATCGAATTGTAAGAATTTTAATAAAAGTTGATCTTATTTTTTTTACTTCCTTTTTAAGAATAAGGATGAAAACCGAGCACACTGCCAATGTACACACAGTAAGTAGATGATGTGGCTTAAAGACATCTACATCTTTCCTTGATTAAGCATCGACCCTTAAGGAGTAAGATGGAATCTCTCGTTTTCAGTAATAGTGGCCATCGGTTTTCTTTACGCTTACCATACGAAACACAGTAGCATTAAGCTGCTATTTCAAGCTAGCATTCTGTGAGAATATTGTCTTTTATATTGCAACCATATTATGGCCATAGAGTGGCTCTACCATTTATAAAATCTTTATATTCTTAGAAAATTCATTATATTCTTAGAAATTAACCTATTTTATTAAATAATACTTATACTTATTAGAACAAAGATATCTTTGTAAGTAATTTAAACAGTACTTTAGTTGATTATATTTGACCGCATAAAATTGACACATTAAGTATTAAAAAACCAGGAATTGGTAACCTTTTATAAATGAACATGATATAGAGAGAAAGAGTAAACAGATGATATCACTTATTTTGACTTGCGTCGTAATTTATAATATGTACTAAATTCTGTCACGTATCTGAAGACACAGACGTGAGAAAATTTTGATAGTATCGAGGTATCCTAATAGAAAAACGTTTGGAAGTTTTCCTAAGACATCCTTGCTAAAGTTTATCTGTACAATAATTTAGAACATGTCAAGGGGTTATTGATAAACAGTATTAAATTTATTTCAAATAATAAATCAAATATAGATAAGTATGAAGTGCTGGTGTAAGAATTTCCACTACCCATATCGCGGCATGGGCGACAGATGGGGGAAACAAAAACTGAAGATGGGCAGCAGCATCTTCCTAGTAACAACTTTAAATAATTTAAAAAAAACTGCGGCTTCCAATCTGCCTGCCAAACATGAAAACTATGGCCTATATGCAGAAGTGGACTTTTGTAGGCTGTAAAGTATGAAAATCTCGCCCGTGGTTCATCGCCGAGTGCGCTCGTGCTGAAAATCATAAGCATATCGCATACTTGTTCTGGGTCTATGCTCAAGGCCGTAAAGCTCCAGATGTTAGTATAAAGAAGAGAAACTGTAACCAAGCCGCCAAGTCTTTCAAAAAGGAATTACGGCAAGTCAGTTTCGACCGCATTAAACGCATCGGTACAAAGCTCTCTGTCAAACCATCCGGCAGTAGGACTTTTTGATTGGATCGGTTGAGATAAACTTCGGTTGGTCTACACTACTTCCGCTGGTAAAACCAGATGGCTTACTGTGGCATGTGCCTAAGGCGAAAGCGCACTTATTTGCTTCATTTTTGGCTTGCAATTCGCGTCTGGACAGTAGCCACAGCGCACTATCTATTTCATCTCACTGCGGTATATCTATGTCAAAGGTCCGTATCACCAACAAGGAGGTTGTTAAAACTTTGCGAGGTCTAAACGTCAACAAATCTAGTAGACCTGATGGTATACCAGCTATAGTTCTAAAGTTCTGTGCACCTGAGTTGTCTTCTGTGTTGATGAGTTTTTACCGCCACTCATCCAGGAATTAAATAGTGCCCATATCTTGGAAGCTGGCCAATATGTAGCCTGTGCTTAAAAAAGTAGTCTTGTCGACGCTACCACCTATCAGCCAATTTCAATTACTTTCATACTCTGCAAGATTATGGAGTGTATATTGAACGCCCGCTTGATGGCATACGTGGAACAGAATGACCTCCTTCAGTGACCAACCATACGGGTTTCATCGAAATAGGTCATCTGTGGACCTTCTAGCGTATGCCACACACGTATGGGGCGAGGCACTCGAGAAAAGTTGTGAAGCACTTGCTGTTTTCCTTGATTTCTCAAAGGCCTTTGAAAGAGTTTTGCACGCTAGCTTTTTGGATAAGCTTCCGCCCCTGATTAAATGGGTAAAGGCCTTTCTGAGTGAACGGTCTCTCTAAGTCGTCATCGATGGCTGCTCATCGGATCCTGTTGCGACTAACGCCGGTGTTCCTCAAGGGCCGTTCCCTCCGCAACTCTCTTCCGAAAATAAGAATGTGTAAAAATTAATTTCATTTAACCTATACAATCTTTGACTTGAAGACGCCCAGATTTTTTTCGAACGAAAAGATAGACGCCGGCAAATTATTCCACTCCTTTGATGAACACGTTACAAAACACGAAACAAACCATTTGGTTTTAATGCGAGGAATATCAAACAACAAAGGGTTTAAGACCCATCGACCGCCTGCTTGTCCGGGGGTGGAAAAGATAGGGAGGAATTAAAACGTGTAATTTGCACACTTAAATTGCACACGTATCGAAATGCATCCTATAGAATACCAAGAGACTGGTTACTCTGAGTCTGTGTTCAAGGCTGACAAGGTTGGTTTCAACGAAATCAAGGTTGGTTACCTTGACTTGGTAGACCTGAGCCTCTTATCACGTCTTTCCACTGAGTCCAACGCTACCAGGTGGCATTTTGCAGCACAAGCCTATATGTGACAGCAGTTCTCCATGCGCATTCTGACTTTCTATAAGTTATGAAGCTGTCCCGGAGTGAAGTACGGTCTCACTCTTGCAAGGACACTTAGTTTCTTTGCGGCTGCTTTGGCCCTAGACTTAATACCCGCAGCTGAAGTTCGGAGAAAATTCAACCTATAACAACAGAAGGTGGTCAGTTTATTCCAAGGATACATTCCGGAAAGTAGGAGCCAGGGTGAGCGGGCTCCTTTTAGCGATGAAAAGAAACGCTTGTGTTTTGGAGGCGTTAAATCTCATAAGATTGGCATTGGCTAATTCGGAGATTGCCTGCAGTGCCGTTAAACTTTCTCTGTAGTACTAGCATTGTTTGCAATTATAAATACTGACTTTCCACATCTTTAAAGTCATTCAGCATCTTGAGAAGATTTCTCAGAATATTTTCTTATTTATTAGATTTTAATGTTTAACGTATTCCGCCGCATCTGCAACTGTTTATCACTGAAAATTTAATATTAACTTATGACTAATCTTCTTTGTTCATTCTAAGGGCATAAACATAAAAAAAAACAGAATCACGGCAAATAAAATAGTCGATTGAATGATTTTGAATGAATAAATTCACAAGTCGATTGCATCGACCTTTTTAGTATTATTCAAACCATTGGAGGATATAATTTAAACTCTATCTTTTTATTATCTATCCCATATCTCTAAAAATATACTGTAGAAAAATATGAACCTTTTTGATGTCTCCTAAACTGGATCGCATCACGTAGGAAATTATATTATTTCATGGTATTTTTAGATTTTCGAGTAATAGAAAAACTAGTTTTAGATGCAAACTACTGAAAGCCAATATAGAATAAAGAAAACAGATGTGAACCACACAATTCAATCACACCTGAAAAATAAATAGCAGCGCAATGTTGGCTTTGTTTCGTATGGTAAATATAATGTAGGGGTGACCGAAACCGGTGAACCTTATAACTCGTAACGAGGCATTGCAAGGGTTACAACGCGACTATATTTTGAAATTTAACCGATTATAAATATAAGTTATTATAGCTCACAGCATCCATTCACTATCAAGTGAACTATGTGTGTAAATTTTTGAATTACACACAATACAATTAAACATTAAGTGTATTTTTGGAAATGTCTGAATTGCATATTTTAATAACTGATGAAAAATAAGAAGGAACTTTGCTAAACCTTTTCTATCGGTTAACAGGGTGTAGTAGTTGTAACACTGTATGTAGTTTTAGTTGACAGTAGAAGAAAATAGAGAAACTATGCTCAGAGTTTCTCTACATAATAGCATTTATAATGAAGATGTCGGCAGTAGAACCGGTGTAAACGATGGCAATGGACCGGCCTCTGCAAACGGTGAGGTAAAGGCATTTTATAGTGGTAGCCTCGCGCCGTTGATCAAATTATAGGGTAAGATATGTATCTTTTTTATTAATGTGAATCCGATGGGAGTAGCTGGATTAGGGCCATATTTTGTAGCATTCCTTGAGGGAGAGCTTTCAAGAGGACTTGTGAATGGCTGTAATGATTATGATGAAATGAAAATACATAATACAGACATAAACACTCACGCCTGTTACACAGAGGTGTAGGCAGAGACTACGGACTTCCATTTGGCGTGATCCTGACACACCTTTCTCGCCTCCTTTACATCCATATATCTACGCATACACGCTCGTAGGTTAAGGGTACTTCTAATCTGGCCCATTTTCAAGGTATCTCCGATTTGGTCGATAAATCTTCGTCTAGGGTGTCCCTTCCCGACTCTGGCGTTCACTTCTGAAACATATATTTGCTTTGTCACTCTTTCTTCGTTCATTCTTTCTACATGACCAAACCACCGAAGTATTCCTTTTATAATTTTGGTCACAACGTCATCTTGCAAACCACACTTTTTCTTTTCTCTGAAATGAAAATAATGAAATTTTTATTTACTATTAAATGATGTAACGGTGTCATTCTACGATAATACTTTTTTCTGATCACACTACATAGACCTCATTAAACTGCAATATCATAAAAGTTACAAGAATAGAATATTTTTATTTAATATTGATTTCAAGTAATTCTTATTAAAAGTATTTTTTTCTTTTACCGTTGCATTGGTTCGGAAAGAAAACTCAACTCTGGGAAGAACCAAATAGAAACTCAGCAGAGCCACTTTTTTTTTCAAAGTAAATTATATAAAAAGAAATGTAATACAAACTACTACTTGAGCAAGACCTCAAGCATCCAAATATAGTGCGTGAAATATTCAAACATATATAATGTGACTTCTGCCCCCTAACAACAATTTTTGCGCTGTACACACGAGATCTTCACATAATTGCTCGTAATGAGGAATCTACAACGTCAGTGACAGTAACTTGTGCTAATGGCGCTGTATTATACGAAAATGTGTAGAAGCCTTTATACTGCCTGCGTTACTCACGCTACAACGCACACATCATATACACGAGTTTGTGTGCTCCGGAATTACAAATTCCGGTTTGGTTCCTTATACTAACGGTGACTGCACTGCAATAATGACGCCCGTCTGTAATATTTTACCTGCTGTCAATTTACTAGAAAAATGTTATATGATATTTTATTTTACACTATGTAAGAGTTCAATATATTCAAACAGCGCTTCTCCAGCTCTAACGCTCTGAATAATAGCGCTATATATTAAAGTTATCTTCATTAATGCATCGAGCTACTTGCTTCTTACGACTGAGATGAATTTTTAATGAAAAGCTGGAAATTCATGACCGTAAGCGATTATAAGTTGCGTTTTATGATGCGGAAGAAAGGCCATCAATAACGCTTTTACGTGAGTTAGTTAAATATTTAAGAGTTAAAAGGGATTATTTTATATGTGAATTTGTTTATTGAATTTTAATTTGTATAGAATAAATTTAATCAAATTGAAGGCACAATAATCTATCATCGAAAACTAGACCATCAATTTTTAATGAATACCAATAGATATATATATATATATATATATATATATATATATATATATATATATATATATATCATAGATAGGAAGTGCTCTGAGGAATTGTTCGGATTAATCCCAGCCGCCAAATTTCACGAACGCACATCGCGGCCGAACTCCCGATACCATCCACACCATCTGGATGATTGGCGGTCCACCACTGTGCGATTTAGAAGATGTTTTCTTCCTCGCACGACTTACTTGTGGAATCGATTACCATCAGCGATTTTTCCGGACCGATACGACTTAGGGACCTTCAAAAAAAGAGCGTACTCCTTTTTAAAAGGCCGGCAACGCATCTGCAATTCCCTCCCTGGTGTTGCAGTTGTTCGTGGGCGGTGGTAGTCACTTACCATCAGGTGAGCCGCATGCTCGTCTGCCCCCTCTCCTATAAAAAAGGTTATTTGTGGGAACAACCACAAACTTAGCAATCTATTCGAGATTTTTAATTGCTCTTTTATTGATCCACATCACAGACTACTTACTAAGAAGACACTACGCAATCTCTAGTAAAATGTATATTCATGCAATAAATTTAAAAAAAATATGCGTGAGTGTCGTGGAACACTCGTTTGGAACGCAGTTCCTCTCGTAGTATAGTATTATTGATAAACGTATTATATTATTGATAAACAAATACAAATAAATGAATTACTAGTCTATTAAAATGAAGCGTCATTTAAAATAAAATAAGGTTTCTTTCATGGCAAGATAAGAAAAAATTTGATAAAGATGGATATTATTCCAAGTCGCTTCGTTATAGCCGCCAAGGCCGTCTTACACTACGTCAGAAGGAGTCGTGACAGAAAAATCTTACATTTTTTATCTTTTAATCCTCATCCGCCAAATTTGTACCTTCCTATAAGGAACTTCGTTCCAAACTTTCTTAAAAAAATTCCAATTCAAAGTCGAGAAGCCAGAAAATGAAAACAAACACGGAAAATGTGGTAATATTATATTGACTATTGACGACAACGTGGGTTTTGATTCCCTACAATATGAGTAGTGTGTAGTGGTTTGAGTCCCTAATGCAGTAAAATATGTATAGCGGTTTGAGTCTAATGGAGTATAGAGCTTAGTTCTTTGAGTCCCTAAATTAGTGTAATATGTAATGGTTTGAATCTATAATGTAGTATAGTGTGATGAGTTTTTAGCCGCTAAAGTTGTATAGTGTGTAGTGTTTTGAGTTTTTAATCACTGACATGACAGCGGGCGCAGTTCTACGGATGTTCATTTCTTAATGGGGCAAAGTCAAAATATACAGGTTTGTGTAATTATGACTTATTTCTGCTCGAAAGAAAACCTATCACTGTCCTGACCAACAGGAAGTACTGCAGCCACAAGCAATTTGTGCGTTCTCACTCGCCAAAAGTAAATCATGGCTGACTTTGAATTTTTGTGTTGAAGAATTAACAAAATTATGAGAACAAATTCCAAAACCATAGACAATTAAAGTTATGTATGTAAAATATCTTATCGTCTTTCCGGGTTCAATAAATGCATTTTATTATTGTTAATAAGTAAGTAAGGCTATGTGGTTCTTTAGGCATAATTCTCATCAGTTTTTGTATATTAATACCATATTTTTTGCAGTGGAGAGGCGATCTGTGGACAGTAGACGAAACGAGAAGAGAGAACACAATATTGTTTAGACACACTGTTGTAACAACATAATAAAAGAGGTTGTAATTGGAGGTTGTAAGTGTTACTTTTTTCTAAGCTATTCTATTATTCTATATTCTATATTCTATTATTTTACTTTCATGTAAAATATACTAGAATTTAATTGAGATAATATTTCTATTCAGTTTTCATTCATATATGTAGTAAAACACTTCCCTAGATTGCCTTATTGGCAGGCGGGTGGACAACCGCAATTAAAAAAACCCTGCTGTTCATGTTCGGCAGTGTCACAAGCTGAAAAAAATAAATTTGTTCTTCATCACAAATGCTTACAATTTACCTTTGTCCGGAATATAATTTTATTAATGTATTAGAAATATCGCTGAAACATTAAGAAGAAAAGTTACTATATTCAATTTCGACGACAAATAATAAAATAGGACAGAATAGAATCAATTTTATTCAATAAAGAATACATGTAATTCTTATAGATATATATTTTTTACTTTTATTACTGGTTCGGAAAAAAATCTATGTCCTGGGAAGAACCAGCAATAAACGCTGCGGAACTACTTGGTTTGAATGCGCGGTATTTTGCAAACAGTCCACTCATGTTATTTATTATCCTCTAAACTTTTCAAACCGAACCGAAAACAGCAGAACACGCAATGCTGTTTGGCGGCCGTAATAGGTAAGAGTTGGTACCTACCCAGCTGGACACATAGGCAGAAAAGGAGTTGTACCATCTAATAATGTTATAAGTCATTACTTCCAGACCACCTCATTGTACACTTTTCAGAAAAACTTACTTGATAGAGTCATGCTCTGATTGTGTTATTTCCGCAGCACCGAAGGTTCACGTTTATCGGAGAAGGAACATGCTCTCACATAATACCAGTATCAAATAGTAGCTAGTAGTTTTTTTAACAGTGGTAGAGCCACGCGGCAGCTGTTTGCTGTCACACGGATGGGCCAGCTCGAACCAGGGTGGTACCACGACCTCACAGAAAACCAGCGTGAAGTAGAGGCTTACCTCTGCGTTTCGCTTGGTGAGTGCAGGTGGCCGGAGGCCCTTTTTACTGAAAATGAGGCATTCCATCTTAGTCCTCACGGGTGACAACGCATCTACATTTTGACTTGTAATTGAGGATAGATGTAGATGTCTATGGGCCGCAGCAACCACTTACCATCAGGTGGACTGTGTGCTCGTTTGTCACCCTTATCCTATAAAAAAAAAGTAGCATAATGCTGCCATATTTTGTCGTCTTTCTTTTTTGTCCTTCTGGAAACAGCGTATAGGTGGCCTTATTTGTTTGAAATTAGTGGCAGGTCTTCATTAACTACAATGCAATGCCAATGCAGAGGTAATAAAATCACATGCAATTTGCAAATAAAATTGTATTAAAATTTATTTTAATTTTTTTATGGTCTAGTTTTTTGACATAAAGTTTTTTCTATATGTTTGGATACTAATTCTTATAACGCACTTGTCTTGCAGTGGTCGGTTTTTGCAGAGTAATTAAAATACTATTGACAATATTACTCTAAGGTCAATGTGAAAAACTTAATAGTTTGTGTTCAAATAATCACACAGAATAGAGATTATCCCCAAAGAATTTCAAAACGCTGCTAACAAATTATTACTGACAGATTGTCCGAAGGAGCTGTGTGAATTCAATTTTTTCTTTTTAAATAGCCAGTGGAGTGGGGAAAGAAACTAGTATTTTATGTTATGCATATTATACAGCTGTATTTCATATATTAATCTTTAAAGCGTAATATAATACACACATGTAATACTACTCAGCTTGCTTAAACAAACTTAAAAATTCAATGAAGTACACGTACACTATTATAACAATTCATAACTATCAATACTATAATGATTTCGATTAGCAAATTTCAGTGGCTCCTACAGAAGCTTTAGATATCTTAAACACAACTCCCCGAACAGAGTTCTCTTCTAGCGTAATGAAATACACACAAGGTTCAGATAATCTTTGATCTATCTTTCATATCTTTCCGTAGTAGGAACGACATTAGTTAAAACAGACAGGGGTTACTTTATACAATGACGTAGACATAAAATGTCTTCACTATGTTTTCTTTGTGTTTTGTAGTTCAAAAATTTTAAATCATATAAAATCATAAGCGTATAGAGAGCCAGTATAATTAAATACTACATTAATGTTACCACATTTTAAAAATCTACTGTGAAAATCTTGTTCTTACTTAAAACTTCTCTGGTTTAGTACTTCCTTATCTATTTATACTGCCATTCGGTTCTGTACCGACTGCTCTGTTCCGTTTAAAGTAAGAATATCAGTTTAAGTACAGATTTGGAGAAATTTCTTCTTAACACTTCATTATCATTATAATCATAACAGCCCTTCACAAGTCCACTGCTAAAGATTTATTCAGATAATTAATAGAGACAGGCTTTACTTTGCGGAAAACCATTATAATGGGGTTGTAATATATGAAATATTTGCTTAATTCCGCGTAAAGAAAGAAAATGATGTGTTTTTTTTTAAAGGAGGGCAAACAAACATACGTGAAACAAGCATACCGCCGCCCATGAACTGCAACGCCAGGGGAACCAGGGAAATTGCAGAAGCGTTGTCGGCCAATTTTAAACCCAGATTTAAGGGGAGAGAGTCTTCCCTTAAAACTGGGCAGGACATATCATTTTCTTTCTTTACGCGGAATGAAGCAAATTAGTTTATAACAACCCCAAAACATATAATATTCATACATATAACAAACATAGCCCTTCCACAAAAAATGCACCTATCGTTACTGTAACATGTACTTACTATGTATAATTTAGTTAACTTAATTTTACTCATACCAATTTTGGCATTAATTTATCATGCACCAAGTGTTATTTCTGAGGAGTTAAAATATCTTAAATAAGTGAAGTCTGGTAAGACACATTTGAGCAGTAATACCCACTGCTCTATCTCCCTCCGAAATCAGAAGAGGCTTGTACCTAACACATTCCTGTGTATGTATATAGGCTCTAATTTAACTTTTATTTTTCTTTACTATAAGAAGATAGAAGAAGATAAGTAAATACTTACTGCTGTGTTCCGAATTGAATGTTACAAGAGCTGATATAATTACAATTGAGCATTCTACTTTCCCTAAGGGAGGAACGTGCACCTGCGGCCTTAAGCGAAAATATGTTTCCGAGAAACATTTATGGTGAACTGGACTATAAGCTCAACTTTAACTTTAATTAAAGGAAATTCATAAGTATATTGAAATTAAATTTTAATGTATTTTATTAAAAAACACATAACCGCGATAAAAAGATGATAGTCTTATTAAGTTTCGTTAATCAAAATTTATCTCAGTACAACGTGATCTGTAAACTAATTTACTACTTTGTCTTAATAATATCTTTTAACAATATTTAATTAAAATGTACAGCTACAAGAAAACTTCTGATATTAGAAATTATTCCATTTCTGTAGTAAGAAATTATTTTATAAATTATTTAAATAAATTAACACTACTCAGTAACAAACCCTCCTTACTATCAGAAACCATTCTGGACAACAGCGCACTGCACCACATATTCAGTATAGGCAATACAGCTTTACCAGAAGTGTAATTACGCCTTCAGGTTCATCAAAAGTGTCATTGCAAGGCAAAGCCAGAGATCATCGGCAGAATTGGCGAGATACTATTTCGGCTTCCTTCGGGAACACTTGCATTCTGGTCTCTCGCCAAGGAAGACCAAGTGAACTTCTGTTAGCCATCAGGCTCTCTCTTTGCATCCAACTCGACTCTCGATGACGGGGAGAACAACCCGTCGAGCGTCCCGCGGTGTAGGTGCACCATGCAAGCTGTGCTATTTCCACAGCGCTCGGTGCGCAAAGCACTCCTCTCCCTGGTCGAACAACAACCAAGGAAATCTAAATCACGCTCTTGAAGTTTCCACAACTGTTATAATTATAAAAGCTCCGCACGACCGCATGAAGCGTTCTTTTCTCCTTCCGCCGTCGTCAAAATAGAACCAACGATCGGAGTTAAAATTTGGCAGTATAATCACTATTTCATTGAAACTTATCAAAATCCACCGCTAAACGTAGTTCTTCCCCATAGATTGTCTCATAGAGAGGATGTTTGCTATAGTTGTCACAAATGGCAGGTGGTTTGGCAACCGCAGTTTTTATTTTATATTTTGAGTATTATCAGGAAGATACTTCTGCCAATCTCCTGTTTTATTTCCCTTTGTCGCTTCTTACGTCACCCACGGGATGATATAGGGAAGTTGAGTTAACTCGCCATTACAAGGCAGTTTTACTGTTAATGAAATATCGCCGAAGACGAGATGAGGCATGCGTGTTTGATAAAATGCAAGTACGAGAAATTGCCTTGTAGTGTATGGGTGAGTTGATGAAGAGGCAAATCTGCAAAAGTATTGTGAAGCATAGGCGTTGTAGGGGTCCGGGCCCTACAGCGCCTCTGCTTCACAACACTTCACACACTGCAACACAACACAACATGTGAAAAGGTGTAGTTCAGAGAGTAAAATAAAGAGTAAAGTTATTCTTTACAGCCTTTAAAAGTCGCACTCGATTTAAATTTTTTAGATTTGAGTCCTCCTACCTTTTTGAGAGGGATTAAATGAAAGGAAGTGTTCGTCATACTACCCTAATACGAATCGTTAGACTTCACATGTTTTCGAATTTTTTTTTTTAAGTTTTCAGATACGCAGATTCCTTTCTTCGCCAAATGCGTTGTGAATCAACACCTAAAATTGCAATTAATAATGTAATTATTATCGTCGGGAATCTAACCTAGGTTACTCGTTTTTAACGGCGAGCGCTTAGGTCAGAATGTAGCTGAGAAGGATATGAAGCATTATTTTAATGATTCGACGGACCTTTAAAACTGGCTTGCAGTAGCTATAAGCAAAAGACGATGTTGGCTCGGGAGAGAATTGAAGGGTTTCTTTGGGTGGAAGGGTTTCTTTTGGTGAAGGGGTTTTTGGTGCTTTCATCTCATCAATATTACTTCCGACACCAAAGTAAAATGCGAGATATCTGACCGGGTAAAGTGTTTTGCCATTTAGGGAAGCGGCTGACACCCATCTGCATCCATTATTTTGACGCACTGAAAGTGCAGGCATACAAATTAATCAACCATTCTTTAAATAAATTCTTTGAGATTATACTCTTAACGGTGTCGCTCTAAAAATAACCAATTTTATAACAATATAGACATTTTTATATAAGAAAATTATTCTCACAATATCAGCATATTAAGTTTTTAATAACTCTGTTTCAGAACCCATGTGTTTTTTTTGTACATTTTTTTGTAGATGTGTCTAACTAGCACACTGTCCACCTGCGGAGTGTAAAACTAGGGTGTTACAGTTTTTTTTTTGTTTTTATTATTAATATTATTTATTAAAATATTATACTGAGAAGCACAGCTCAAATTGCTAGAAGTGGTAACGTGAGATTCGTAAAACAGCTTCCTTTTATCATCAATTAAGGAAGGATTTTAGAAAATTCTCCTGTGACGCCTGATAAGACGGATTTGGGTCACGACTGAATCTGCTAACACCTTCTTTGCTTGGATGATCTCATCCTGTGAAGCTAGTCATCAGTATCTGCTCCAAAGACGCCTGTTCCATGACGTCTAATTTTTGTTGAACAAACACCAGGAACTCATAGACTACGATGGTATTGAAGCGTTTAGGTTGACACGACATTTCGAATTATTTTTCTGACAGAACTAACTATATAGTGTTAAGGCGAGGGTACAAAGTGGATAAAAATTGTTTTTAACTTGTTTTATAACCTACAATAGTTTCGTAGCTTATGCATACCTAATGCTTGAAAATACTTGAATTCAACAAACGATGGAGAAGAAAGGTTCCCGATTGGCAGCCTCATACCGGCAGGCGAAGTGTAGGGCGGCCCCCCACCAGATAAAGTGACTATTTGGTAAGACATGCAGGGATGGATGCAGGTGGCTCAGGATCGTGCCTTTTGGCATTTCTTAGGGCAGGGCTATGTTCAGCAGCAGACTTGTAAAGGGCTGTAACGATGATGACGAAGATAAATTCTTGTATTTAAAATGGTAAAAATTATTTTTAATAAATTTAAAAGCTGTCTTTATATAACTTACTAAATAATTTCTAAATAGTAGCTTAAAAATTACTTAATAATTTCTATATAATATCTTCTGAAGTCGGGGCTTTAATTATTTTATAAACTATTACTTATCATCTGCCAAATATAATCTGGACGTGAATTTGCTGTAGGTCCTGTTCTGTTAGTGTTAGTCGGTGAAGTATCTTCTGTCATTTATTGTCTGTTTACTCCTTTCATAATGCAAACAGCATAGAAGTGAAATAATTTGCTGACGTGTGTCTTTCCGTTTGAATATAATCTGGTGTCTTCAAAACAAGAGCGAATAAACTTTTGTTACGCTAAGACCACCCATATTTCGGTAGTAGTGATGAAATATTATCAACTAATGTTTCATAACCACTACCACCAGGTAGGATTGTAGTCAAGCACTGGCTTCTAAGAAAAAAGAGAATATTTTTCACAGTATGATTGAACCAAATACATGGGTTTTTCTCAGATCCTACTACTACTAATTTAAAATCTAATTACAAGAACCATCGTAAAGTCACTTAAAGGCAACACCTTGCGACGTGGTAGACATTAGGTGCGATTTTGGAAACTGTTCGGCTTAAAAATAAATGTGGAGTAATGGTGTACTTAATTTCGTTTAAAAAAGAAATCAGATGAGAAAAACTGAAACGATTTTAAGTTATGTTTAAAAAGAATTTTATGTACAACACTTTAATCTTATTGTAAATATGTGTACGTATTAATATCAAGTTCATCTTTTTATAGAATAAGGTTGACAATCGAGCACTGTCCCACTACATAAAAAAAGAAGTTACCAATTTAAAAAAATGCTTTTTGCTTTTTTGCCACCCAAGTGCGTTTCTGAAAATAAAAATTAATGTGATAATTTAATTATACAGGCCTATTTCAACCCCACCTACACTTTCCTACCCTTTTAAATAACAATAGCTGTATTGCTACTGACTAAAATTATTGAGAAATTCACCTAAACCCACTTCTGAGCATTAATTTTGCCAAGATGGAGAGGACGTTTTTTTAAATAGCAGTAGTCTGTGGTGGGTTGATGCTATTGTCACATCCTTTAATCATCGATTGTACTTCGTCTTTACCATTTAAAATGCCATTATCAAGATTGCCTCATATGCAAATATACATTTTAAAAAATATGGGTGACAAACGAGTACACAACCCACCTTCTTTTCATTACATATGGGCCTACACTTAACCTCCATTTGGGCCGAGGTTGTGGATGAGGTCTACGATGGAGCGAGTTTACCCTGGCAGAAGAAACCTGTTAACACGCACCTTGAAGAGGTTTAGATCATATGGACTCGGAAAAATAGCCCCCGGATGGGTATTCCACTCCTTCGCTTTGCGCATTATGAAAGATCCGGGTCCGTGTTTATACAACTCTCTTTCCGCTGCATATTAATGATCTGCTTATGCCTGATATCTAATGGTATGTAGACGATAGCAGAGTTGTGGAGAGATACCAGCCAAGTCTTCGGGCCAGTCGGGATCAAATCAAGTCCGAAAGAGAAACTATGGTAGAGTGTGTGAATCTCACTGTGCTTGTCCCTAGTATTAAAAGAATGTACATCACAACTTTTAATAAAACTATTTATGTTTTTGTGTACATACATTAAATTCTCGTAAATATATTGAGAGGCCAACGTTCGTATGTTTATTTCTTTACATTCTTCACACACACACACACACACACACACACACACACACAAACACACACACATATATATATACACACACATATATATATATACTGCTTTGTAGTGGGAGTTAAGAATATCCACTACCACATGTCTTTCCCTGGGTGTCGTAAGAGGCGACAGTGCGAAACTGTTAGGAGATGGCCAGTAGCGTCTTCCTGATGACGAGAATACTACAATTACGATAAAAAAATCTTCTTTTCACAACGTTTTATTACCTTTATTAAAGCTCCATCATGTTAGTACAGCTAAATGAAAAGATAATTTCATTAAAAAAAAACATGAAAATACGTAAACATAAAAACAGCAGTGCTACTTAAAATATAATCAGCTGACAGTAGGGTCAATGTTCGTGCGGACGCCGAATTCTTTTATCTAGCTTGGTACGAAATAATGCATTAGATGTTACTGTACTACACCGCTACTCGCACTTTCTCTCACCACTCACTCTATCCTTCCCTTTCATACACTTGCTGCAGCCTCCGGTAGCGCCTGGAGATAAAAGTTATTTGGCTGTTCACCCCGAGGAGTGCATTTTCGAAATCCGCCGGAATCCGTACCTAGCAATACGAAGTATCGCTAAATTTGTAAGGCGTCTGGATGGAAATAGTGTGACGTACAGGACAGTTAACTAGGTTTCAAAGCGTAACCGAATGCGCCTATACAAAGAGCACAAAGTGCAAGTTTTAGTTACCGGCGATCATGACCGCCGGCGAGTTTTCTGCCGTTGGTTATTAGACCAGCAACAACGTGTTCTTGGTATTAAGCATGTCATCTGGACGGACATGTCGACATTTACCAAAAAAGGCCTATGGAATCTGAGAAATAAACATTAACACACACGCTGTTCGATAAACCGGCCACCAAACCCAATGGTCGGTTAACGTATGGGCAGTAGTAGCAGCAGTGCAGGATCGCATACTATGACAAGTGTTTTGCCACAGCGATTTAATGGACAACGAAACCTACACTTAATAAATGAACAGTTGGTTGACATTTTAGCGGGCCTATCGTTGGCTGAATATTGACCTGTTTCCAGCATCATGGTGCACCTCCACTTTTCGTGAGGTTCGTTCGTAAGCACTGCACCGAGCTATTCGATTATCGCTGGAACGGTAGACTAGGACCACACGCTTGGCCACCTCACTCACCAGATCTGATCCTGGTAAATTTCTTTTTGTATTTGAAAGAAATAGTTTTTAATCGAAAGTGTAATAGTTCTGACGAAATACGCTGAAAAATCAAAGAAAGAAAAAAGTGGATGTTTTCGAAAAACTACGTGCGGACTGGGTCTAAGATCCCACGACGATGCCCCGACTGCATTAGGTGACGCAACGCCGAGTCCAAATCTGCCTCGAAATGAATGGGGCACAATTTGAGCTGCATCTCATAATGCTTTAGAGGATTTAGATCAGTAAGCTGTTTCATACCATTTTTTTAAAATATCTTTGAACTGAACTGATCTAAATAGGTACATAACTGAATAAATCAGAATAATAAACATACCTACACGATGGATGTAAAAGCACGACTCTATCTTTGGTAAAATTTAATTTAAGTAAATTTTTCACTAGCGGGGAATCGAACCAGGTATTTGGTTTATTTAACCTGTGAATTCGAATTAAAGTGGCTACTTGGAGACAATAACACTGGCAAAGCAGTAGGTTAATAGGATAAGTTAAGTATTTAGACAAGTGTTGTAAATTATTGGGTATTAGTACGACTGCTAGCTGCGGGCGCGCGAATTCGTCGTCCACGCGAATATTAGCCCTATTGTCAGGTGATTTTATTTTAATTTCCATTGCTGGTTTTATGTTTACGTATTTTCATTATTTTATTCATAAAACTATAGTTTAATTTAGCTGCACTAACATGATGTAGCGTGAATGCAGCTAATATGATAATTAAAAAAAAAACAAAAAAAAAACAATATAACATAGTGAAAAGATGATTTATTTTTCATCGCGATCGATTTTTTTGACTCATGATCAAAGGTGTCTTTAGTACTATCTTCTATCTTTGTTTCCGGGAGCGTTTCACGTACACCTGTTATATATTATGAATGATATACAGAATGCTACAAAGCACAGTCCTGCATTCATTGACTTCCTGAATGTCTTATCAGGTCGTAACTCCATCTAATGGGGGGCCATCCTACACTTCGTATAAGGCTCCGCTCAAGAATTTTTCTTCTAATTCCTTGAAATATAACCTATTTAATAAGTAAAAAATAACATTAAAATGGGTTCACAATTTACGAATATCTTATAAAATGCTTTTGACGTCTGCTTAAATATTCTCGTAAACAACGAAAATTCCACTGGGATAAAGCTTATTGTATCGTTGCCTGTTAACGAAACTTGTCGCTTATAATACTTGATATTATATTATTTTAATCCAATGTACAAAGTGTTATATTATTTGAAAGTAACTGTCATCCGTTAAAGTGGATTTGCTTGTATTTTCCAAACTAGTGTACTCTTGTGAATGGACTAGCAATTTAATAAACTTTGGACGGTGTGAAAACTATAACTCTAATACGGAGTTCATGTGTAGCTACTTTTAAATGAAAGTAGATTTAAATTATTTTATATTCAACGTTTCGAGTACTTTACAGCAACCATGGTCAAGGGTGGACTGGATGTTCGTCATCTCAATTTCACAGTTGACCCTGGCTAACTTCAATTGAAAATTATTAATTTTTGGTTATAATTACGCAGAATGAGCTTTTAATATCTTAGTCTTTTTTTGGAATAAGGGTGACAAGCGAGTATACAGCCCACCTGATGTTAAGTAAATGTTGTGACCCATAAACTTCTACATCTATCGTCAATTAAGAATCAAAAATCAAAATGCAGATGAGTGGCCACCTTTGAGGACTAAGGTGAATGCCTCGTTTACAGTAGAAAAGTTATCCTATTCTCCACACATTTTTTTATAGGATAAGGGTGACAAACGAGCACATAGTTCACCTGATGGTAAATGGTTGCTGCGGCCCATAGACATCTACATCTATCCTCTATTACAAATCAAAATGCAGATGCGTTGTCACCCGTGAAGACTAAGATGGAATGCCTCATTTCCTGTAAAAAGGGCCTCCGGCCACCTGCACTCACCAAGCGAAACGCAGAGGTAAACCTCTACTTCACGCTGGTATTTTGTGAGGTCGTAGTACTATCCCGGTTCAAACCGGCCCATCCGTGCGACAGCAAAAGCTGCCGCGTGGCTCTACCACTGTTAAAATCTGTAGCACTGGCCATTTCAAATCAAAATAATTTTTTTTGGCTAAGAATTCTAATTTTAAATTAATTTTATTTTAAAGAATTAGAATTCTTTTTTCTTTTTAGTCAAATTAGAAACGTTAAAAATTTGAGTAATTATGCAATATGAGTACTGTCGTGGCAGCAACGCAGCAAAAGCGGCACGCAACATCAAACACGTTTATGAAGCGAATTCTACCACGAACGAACCAGTTATTTTTGATTTTCCCACTTCCGTTCTGAAATAAATAAAAGATGAATCTCGTGGTTATCTGAAAACTTTGGTCGACAATGACGAATAACAGGAGATTGTGAATGCTAACGATACTCATTCAACAGCTTTCGACGTTAGCATCAAATCAATATTGATCCATTTGCATCAAATTGATAAGGTAAAAAGCTAGATAAATGGGTGCCCTACGAAATCAATGATGAACAGCGCAGAGTACGCGTCGAGATATGCGTTGCACTACTCATGAGGCACATAAACGAAGGTATTTTGAAACACATTGTTACCTATTGTGAAAAGTCAGAATGTATACAAAAAGGCACGTATGGCAATTCACATTGCTGTGTTAGTCTCTAGTTTAAGTTGTGCAAGTTGTGTGTGGCAGAAAAAGCACGTAGAGACTAGAATAAATGCATTAGAAATGCGGTCATTAAGGATCCGTTAGGGCTGAATCTGAAAGACAGGGTTAGAAATGGTGTGATAAGACAAGAGTGTGGTTTGTATTGTGGCAGCAGAAGTGAACGGCAGAGTCGGGAAGGGATACCCTAGGCGAAGTTTTATCGACCGAATTGGCGATATATTGAAAATAGGCCAAATTAAGAGTACTCTTAACCAAGGATGTTATGTGAGGTGTCAGGAAGGTATGTGTAGGTATATGGAGGTGGAGGAGGCGATAGAGGTGTTCCACGATCGCGCGAAATGGAAGTCCATAGCCTCTGCCAACAGTTTTACAGTGGTAGAGCCACGCGGCTTTTGCTGTCGCACGGATGGGCCGGCTCGAACCGGGGTGGTCCCACGACCTCACAGAATACCAGCGTGAAGTAGAGGTTTACCTTTGCATTTCGCTTGGTGAGTGCAGGTGGCCGGAGGCCCTTTTTACTGGAAATGAGGCATTCCATCTTAGTCCTCACGGGTGACAACGCATCTACATTTTGATTTGGAATAGAGGGTAGATGTAGATGTCTATGGCCCGCAGCAATCACTGACTATCAGGTGGACTGTGTGCTCGTTTATCACCCTTATCCTATAAAAAAAAACACCTATGGGTGATAGGCGTGAATGTTTATGTTATGTAATGTATATTGCTACATGCGACAAATAATGGATTATGTTTCATAATTGCATAAGCTCAGCGAGTTGATAGGATCCTGCTCAGCTCTTAAATAATGTTATAAAGGAAATCTTACCCGTAGAAAAGTTACGGTCACTGACGGTGGTTGAGTGCCGGTGTAATTCAGCACAGCCTCTTACCAAACAGGATGAGCATTACTGCAAATGTCTACTGTGAAGAGCTGAACACTATGATGGAAAAGCTTGCACGTCTCCAACCAGCTTTGTTCAATTGCTCGTCCTCGCTGCTCGCTGCATGACATCGCGCGAGCTCGTACTGACCAACAGACAGTTTTGAAGTTACAAGAGCTGTAGTTGGAAGTTCTCCGTCATCCTCCGTACTCACCAGACCTTGTGCCTAGGGACTGTTACTTTTCCAGAATTTGGATAACTTGTTGGCGGGAAAAAATCAGCAGGCGAGCAGCAATTTAAAATGCCTTTAAAGAATTTTTTGCCTCCCGTCCAGCTGATTTATTTAAGAAGGGCATCAATAAACTGCCACTGCGTTGGAAATTATGCATTAATTGCATGGGTGATTATGATGAATATAAATAAATATAAAATAAAGAAAACAATAACTTACTTATATCTAATATCATTAATTTGAGATTGGCAACCTTAAACTTAGACGTACGGCAAGAGGTTATTGTTGAGAATAATAAAGTAGTGTGAAAGTGGATGTTCAAGTTGCTCTCTTGCGTTAGATAAAACTAACTAAACTAAATTCTTAACTAGTTAAAAAAAAAACTATCACTACGTGCAACGCATTAAAAGTTAATGCAAAATATCCATAATAAATGAAGTATGCAAACCAACAGCAACAACAAGATAGAGACTGCGACGTAGGGCAGCCTCTCTCCAACATCACATTCTTTATTGGTACTAAAAGAATTATCACGACGGACATAATGACGACAACGATTAAGACTCGTTGAATGACCAAATTTA
The DNA here is from genome assembly GCA_033319125.1 of Parnassius glacialis. Lineage (NCBI taxonomy): Eukaryota > Metazoa > Arthropoda > Insecta > Lepidoptera > Papilionidae > Parnassius > Parnassius glacialis. The sequence continues at coordinate 2,196,352 of JAVANC010000026.1, forward strand.
GTATTTCTTTATACTGTTAGAACGAATGGGTTAGATTTAACGCTTATAAGTAATCTACCCTCATTCTTAACACTTGCTTGCAATAAATCACTATCAATAAAACGTGGTAGAGCAATGCTTCAGTTGTTGTTATATATCACAGTTGTAGCATGAATGGGTCAGCTCGACCGAGGAAAGACTACGCTCTCATAAAATACAAACGTAAAATAGCAGCTCAATGCAGATGTGTTACGTATAGTGTGTGTAGAGAACCGGAGACCTTTTAACTAGAGGCATTCCATCTTAGGCCTCAGATGTAGATGTCTACAGACAGAAATTTGGTTGGGAGGACACTCAACCCAACAATAAACCCAATTCTCAACTCAACCTAATACTTAACTTAACTCGAGACACAACTGACGCACTGATGATAATCACGAGGTGTGTGTGTGGTTGTTTGTCAGTTTGTTCATCATTATACTAATGACTTAATAATGTTAGGTGAGGCAATTTATATCTTTTTTATAAATTTACGTCTTAATTGCTGCATTAATGTGATTATTGATCAAAAATAGTAAATACATTACGTATAAAATGATTATTTGAGTTTGTTAAAGCAGTAGGCCTATATCATCATCATCATCATCATCATCATTACAGCCTTTCATAAGTCCACTGCTGAACATAGGCCTCCCCCAAGTAGTGCCACAAAGCACGGTCCTGAGCCACCTGCACCCATCGACTTCCTGCATGTCTTACCAGGTCGTCACTCCATCTCGTGGGGTGTTGCCCTACACTTTGCCTAGCGATACGAGGCTGCCACTCAAGAACCTTTCTTCCCCATCGATTGTCGGTTCTTCGAGCTATATGGCCGGCCCACTGCCACTTCAGCTTACTAATCCGTTAGGCTATGTCGGTTACTCTGGTTCTACTGCGGATATCCTCATTCCTAAGTTTATCACGCAGAGAAACTCCGAACATAGCTCTCTCCATAGCTCGCTGAGCGACCTTGAGCTTCCTCATATGGCCAGCATCGAAGGACCACATCTCAGATCCGTAAGTCATCACTGGCAACACGCACTGGTTGTACAATTTCGTTTTAAGGTTTTGAGGTATGTCTGACGAGAAGATGTGTCGTAGCTTCCCGAACGCTGCCCAGCCGATTGAATCCGTCGATTGACCTCTCGGTCGAAGTTGGATTTACCTAGTCGGTCTATATGTCCCAGGTAAACATACTCGTCAACAACTTCGAGCTTAGTGCTCCCAACATTTACTGGCATAGGTGTAACATGGACATTAAACATAATTTTTGTTTTGTTCATGTTTATCTTTAGACCTACCCGTTGGGAGATACTATTGAGGTCATTGAGCATAGTGCTTAGGTCCTCCAGCGGTTCTGCCATAAAGACTATATCATCGGCAAATCAAAGGTGAGTGATGTACTCGCCATTGATGTTAATACCGTATCCTTTTCAGTCCAGAAGCTTGAAAATGCAGCGTCTTCCAATGCAGCGGTGAAGAGTTTCGGGGATATAACGTCACCCTGCCTTACACCTCTCTGTAATTGGATAGCTATCGTACTCTGGTTCTGTACTCGGATAGCCATCGTAGCCCTACTGTACAGGCACTTCAGCACTTCGATATACCGACAGTCAACTTGGTATCGCTGAAGGGACTGCAGCACCACCCAAATTTCGCCGAAATCAAAGGCTTTCTCATAGTCCACATACGCCAGGTATAGTAGGAAACGTACTCGCGCTCTATGGTGCTAAAGCCCTTTCGGAAACCGGCTTGTTCGGGATGCTGGAAGTCGTCAAGTCTGCGTGTGAGACGATTCGTAATGACTCTCGAAAACAGCACGAAGACGCGGCTCAGTAGGCAAATCGGTCTGTAGTTCTTCAAGAGAGCATCGTCACCGTTCTTGAAGAACAAGACCAATGCACTTCTGCTCCACGCCTCCGGTGTAATGCCACCATGGCGGACAGAATTAAAGAGCCTGTGAAAGACTTCCAGTACCGGTTTTCCACCCGCTTTCAGAAGCTCCGCTGTAATTCCATCCTCGCCCGGGGACTTTCCGTTTTTAAGGTGCTGGCGAGCCATTTTAATCTCGCTCAGACTGCAGTCCGGATATCTTCGGAATAGTGTGGGATAAGACTCGCTCTTTGATCGTTACTCACACTTGCGTGTGGCTCTAACGATGCCGTGTACAGGTGCACATAGAACCTCTTAATCTCACTCAAAATCTCACGTGTCTCAGAAACAATGCTGCCACACTCGGTCTTCAGCTTTGACAGTTGACTCTTTCTGGCAGACAGATCTCTGGCAAAGACTTTGGAGCCTTGGTTCCGCTCGATCGCTTCTTTAATACAAGCTGTATTGAAGTTGCGTAAGTCCCGCCGCATGCCATCTGGAGATCTGTCTGTTTAGATGAATGTATGCTGTCAAATCTCTTGAAGAATGCAGCTTCATCTCCCGTCTAACAGCCATGAGATAAAGAGTGTGATCGGAGGAGTTTTTGTGTTCTTCTGCGGTGGGTCTTGCAGAACTTAGCTCCGATCGCATGGACAGTTTCCACGAGCTTGTCGTTCATATCGTCCACTTCATTGCAGTCTTCTAGGCGCTGAAAACGGTTTTGTAACTCGAGCTGAAAGGTTTTCGGGACTTTGGATAAGAGCACGAGGAGGACGGAGTGTGTTGACTTCATCGGACGAGACCTCTCCAACTTAACGTTTAGGTTCAGTGTGCCTCTAACCATTCGGTGATCGCTACCAGTTTTCACCCTCGCGATCAAGGATACATCACTGAAAAGTTGTCGTCTGGTCGTCATAATGAAGTCAATTTCATTTTTGTCTAATAAATCATTCAATTTATACGTAATATAAAAATATATTACGTATCAATTGATTATTTGAGTTCGTTAAAGCACTAGGCCTTATTATCCTACCGTAGTAAAATAAGGCTTACTAGCAAGGTTTTAAGAAATGTTTAAGTTTGTTTATCTTTATGTCAAAAGTTACCATTATTCGTTCATACTTTATAGAAACTGTACTAAAATAATGATGATTTTTATTAAAAATCTGTAGACAACATTGGATATTTCTGATTTTATGCTTGAATTTCCCTTAGCTAGGACTTATTACCCGCATGTATCTTAGTGCTATTTGTGTGTAGTAGTTTAAAAGTCTGCCAAGATGGTATACGGTTTGTCGGCACAAACTTTATTCTCGTTTACATTGTTATAAATATTAAATTAAGCGATAAGCAGAGTAATAAATAGCAAGAATAAAAATTTTTGTAGTTGAACTCTCTCTCTTTTTACACAGATATATTATTTCCACATTCTTTCTTTTACAAGGTTATTCCCGTTTTTCCATTTCGTGGACACTTCTATTGATGTGTTATTAGCGAAACAAAAAATGTAGTAGATTTATTACTTGCTTGTAATATTTTATCATGCTCTAAAGGTTTTAACACAGGATCAAAATACTCTTTAACTGATTACAGCGTTCTTTATAGAAATGACTTTTTATAGTTCACATAATATTTATCATAATATAAATGTATCACATAATATTATTTCTTCTTTTTTAAATACATAAGTTTCATACAAATTGATTACAATGGAACGAGGCTAGTCGGTCACTTAGCGCGACAATACCGAAGAAATGTCTTTTCAAGTATTGACGTAAAGATGTAACAACATAAAGTTAATGTGAATGTTACGATTTTAATTACTTATTATTTACGTAATATTTTATAATTTGCAATTATGTAAAAATAAGGTAATGAAAAAAACGTATGAAGATATTTTTATGTAATGGGTGTTAATCGAGCACAAAAAAAACCTTTTTGTATGTCTGTCTGTCTTTCTATGTATATATATATATATATATATATATATATATATATATATATATATATAGGTCGCTCAGCGAGCTATGGAGAGAGCTATGCTCGGAGTTTCTCTACGTGATAACTTAGGAATAAGGATATCCGCAGTAGAACCAGAGTAACCGACATAGCCCAACGGATTAGTAAGCTGAAGTGGCAGTGGGCCGGCCATATAGCTCGAAGAACCGAGAAACCGATGGGGAAGAAAGGTTCTCGAGTGGCAGCCTCGTACCGGTAGGCGAAGTGTAGGGCGTCCCCCCACGAGATGGAGTGACGACCTGGTAAGAGATGCAGGAAGTCGATGGATGCAGGTGGCTCAGGACCGTGCTTTATGCCATTCTTTGGGGGAGGCCTATGTTCAGCAGTGGACTTGTGAAGAGCTGTAATGATAATGATGATGGGCTTAATGTTCAATGTTATGCTACACTTGCACATTGTCATCATTTTTAAATCGCACGTACAATTCCAGTAGTCACTTTTACTGGCCGACGAGGCGTAAGTAAATACTAAAAAATGTTACTTATTCGCATCTGTGTGTGCATTAAACTTTCAAACTACTAAATTGGACCTGATCTTTCCAATAGAATTTAAATAATTTAATTAAGAATGTTTTTGTGGACAGTTTTTTTTATATGATTAGGGTGACAAACGAGTACACAGTCCACCTGATGGTAAGTGGTTGCTGCGGCGCATAGACATCTACATCTATCCTCGTTTGCGAATCAAAATGCAGATGCGTTGCCACCCGTGAGGACTAAAATGGAATGCCTCATTTCCAGTAAAAAAGGCCTCCGGCCACCTGCACTCACCAAGCGAAACGCAGAGGTAAACCTCTACTTCACGCTGGTATTCTGTGAGGTCGTGGTACTACTCCGTTTCGAGCCGGCCCATCCGTGTGACAGCAAAAGCTGCCGCGTGGCTCTACCACTGTAAACTATCTGTCTATTTTACATAGTATTATTAGAGAGTAGTATTATTATTTTAATTGTAGTATTTTTACTTTACGTTTTGCAATCAAGTCATAAAAATAACCCGAAAGATGCCCCTTCACGAAAAAACGGTCTCCGGTTCTTGTCTTTTACCATAAAAAAACCAGTAGCACTACGCTGTTTTATTACACGCTGCTATTAATATTTCGACTTTTTACGCCTGGTTGTAGCTGAATAATTTACTGCCATCTATATTGTGCAATGAGATCTTTCTAGTAAGTCCCGTAGTCGCCTTTTACGATAGCTATGTGAACAAAAGTGTAAATGGATTTTCGTACCAGTACGATCAAACTGCCAGTAATAAAAAGTGCACAGTCTAGACATTTTTTTTGGAGTGTCATACCGTTTAGTTAAAATTAAATCATTCTCAAAAAATAGTGTCATTTTAATTTCATAATTATTGCAATTACAGTAGAGTTAATTTATCATTGCTAGTGTCAGTGATTACGTGACGTCTTAGGTGAGCGTGTGACTTTCATAGTGAAGTTGCCCTCCAGTTTTATTGCATCTCACTCGAATAACACAGTGTAGCTGGAATTTAGAGAAATCCATCCGCAAAATGCATAGCTGACCTCCTAATAAGCGTCACGATTCTGATCCTGATTTATCGAACATAAGCATAAAAGAAACGAAAGAACGATCATGATATCACAGAATCGTTACAAAAATTTACGGATATCATATAAAAAAAAAATAGATAGCTGGAAAACAGAGCTCGATAAAAATCTTTCACAAATAAACGACACATTAAATGATATAATTAAGAAAGATCTTACAAAACTAAAAAAAGATTCTCTGGAACTGAATCAAAGATAAAAATGCTCAGAAGGAATATTTAGAAGTAAAAGAATGTGTTGCCGTACTAAGTGCAGAACAATCCAAAATGCAAAAAAAAAACTAATAAGACTTCAAAAATCAGTGCAATTTAACTCTGACGAGCATGATGACCACCAAAAAGATTAAAGTCCTATCTGAGCACACAAAGAAAACCGACAACCTCAAATCGGAAATTAATTATCTCAAACTACAAAATCAACAATTAAGTCGACAAGATGAACATTAACGAGCAACGTAACCGACTGCTAAATGTGAAAATTGTCGGCATACTAGAATAAATCAACGAGGACCTGAATGATACCATCTCGAAAATATGTAAACACATCAGAGTTTAAATCAATATAAACGCCATTTTGCAGTTAACAGAAAATCCCCAAAAGTAAAATTGCCAGGTCAATCCAGGGTGATTATTACCAGGGTGATATTTAAATCAAGGCTCCTGAAAGATAACCTTATATCTCTATCGTATAAAAAACGTCTAAACAATAAGGACTTGGACTAGCAGCAGACCAATTTTTATCAATCAGCACTTAACCTCTCACAATAAGCGGCTCCTAAAAAAAGTAGAAAGGTTTTGCTAAATCGAATCAGTACCAGTTCGTCTGGACAAAAAATGGAAGAATTTTCCTACGACGAAATGATACATCATCTGGCCTGGAAATTTTCGATGAAGAGAATCTCAAGAAAATTATCACCAAACAATAGCTGATGTCGTTTTTTAAAATGTTTACTATTTTTCCTAACTGGTTTTGGTGTCTATTGTTAGTAAATGTTTACTAATATTTATCACAACCTTAATAATACAAGATTATGTTATTGTTTTTTTTATAGGAGATGGGGCAAACGAGCATGCGGCTTACGTGATGGTAAGTGACTACGGACGCCCATGAACAACCGCAACACCAGGGAATTGCAGATGCGTTGCCGGCCTTTAAAAAAGGAGTAGGCTCTTTTCTTGAAGGTCCCTAAGTCGTATCGGTCCGGAAAAATCGTTGGTGTTAAACTATTCCACAAGGAAGTAGCGCGAGGTAGAAAACACCTTTTAAATCGCACAGTGGTGGACCGCCAATCATCCAGATGGTGTGGATGGTATCGGGAGTTCTGCCGCGATGTACGTTCGAGAAATTTGGCGGCTGGGATTAATCCGAACAATTCCTCAGAGCACTCCCCGTGGTAAATGCGAATTAATTTGCAAAGAAATGGAACATCTCTTCGCAGCGCCAATGAGTCGAGCCGATCGGAAAGGACTCGGTCGTCGACAATTCGAGCCGCTCTGCGCTGAAAGCGGTCAAGTGGAAGGAGCTGGCACTGGGGAGTCCCTGCCCATAGGTGGGAACAGTATTCTATGTGAGGCCGAGCCTGCGCCTTGTAAAGTTGCAGGCGTTGTGCCGGCATGAAATACTGTCTCGCTCTGCTGAGCACACCAAGCTTTTTAGAGGCCAATTTTGCCTTCTCTTTCAAGTGACCACGAAACTGTACGTTACTCGATATGTCTACGCCGAGGATTCCGATACAGGCTGAGGCAACAAGGAGAGTACCTTGAAACTGAGGAGATACGAAAAGGGGTTCTTTTAGCGGTAAACGCGCAAACTTGTGTCTTCTGAGGATTAAACTGGACTAGATTTAATCGCCCCCTATCCGAGACTTTGTCCAGCAAAGACTCGACTTCAGACACAAGTTTGTTCCGGTACTCGGCGACGTTTTCCCGAGAAATATTGGCACGGCCGGTATATAGAGCATCACCAGTGCTGTCATCCGCATAGCAATGAATGCTACGGTTTGCAACATATCAGTGATATGCAAAAGAAACTTATTTTTGTCGTGAAAAGCAATTTAATTTAATTGCTTCCCACAATACCATATTAATTGAAAATACGTTGTTATACATATTTTCTCTGAAGTTAGTCTACTCTGTGATCGAACAAATTTTTGTTATATTTTGTACTTTTGCATTAGCACCTTCTCCTTTTTTCGCATAGTGCACTGCAAATTTAAATTGCTTTGTCGATTAAATGGGAGGTACTACAAACACACAACATTTAGAAAGAAAGAAAGAAAGAAAATAACTTTATTCGTTGCTACGCTAATACAAACACATAAAAAACAAACAATTAACTCAACATAAAAAAATAAACAATGAATAATAAAAAGGTATTTAAATTTATGTTGGATTGCAGCAACGAAAAGGACCCGACTCAGCATTATGCTACAGCAAAAAGCCGCAGCGCTGTTATTCTGTCGGGACCACTAATCTAAAACATACGAGCAGCTGTCAGACAGTTTTAATGCAAAAAAAACTAAAGATATTATAAATGTATATGTTTATGTAATATAATATAAAGATAATATTCTGAAATAACGATAAATAATGAAAAATAAATACATAAATATATTACTTTTAACTATGTTGGCAATAGTATATAATAGAATAACGAAAGGAATAATAATAAACTAAAAATACTTATACTATGATATAGAGCTAATTCTTGGACAATGGTGTACATCATTGACCAATATTCATTTTTTATCTGTGTAAACCACGTCAAAATCTTGTACTGCTTGTACATGTCATCTACAAAGAGAATATAATCACTACGGTCATCTATTTCAATTTCAACATAGAAATTGAATTTTATTACGTACTTTATTCTTTAGAACATAGGGAACCATCAAAATTAAAATAAAATAATAATAACGCAAACCTACCTAGTGTATCAACAACCAGTCTTTGTATTGTTACTTTGTATTTTCTTTGTTATCTAGAAGGTACAATTTAAATCGCATTTTAAAATTAACTTTGGATTGAATTTCACGAAAGGGGGGTGGGAGATTATTCCAACACTTTGTTGCTAGGTAGCGAAAACTGCCGCGAAAAGCAGCCGTGACGTGTCCTGGAACAGTAAGTAAAAACTTAGCGCCACGAGTACAGTGAAAGTTATGTTCACTGGACCAGGTAAGCTTTTCATATAAATATTCGGGAGTTTTGTTTTTAATTACTCCAAATAGTAAAGTAGCAAAGTGCAATTTGAGCCTTGATGACATGTTAAGCAGTTTGCTATTTTCCAAATAAGGAGAAACATGTGCTCTCGGAGGGATATTAAAGCAAAAACGAGCACATGCATTTTGTACTCGCTGAAGGAGCTTCATTGTTTTCGCTAAGAGACAGGGTCCGTAGGCCGAAATGCAGTAATTTAGTTTTGACAAGATGAGAGTCTCACAAAGGGTTACTCTTGAATTCAAACTTAGGTAATCCCGTATTTTGTAAAGAACCTTTAACCTATAAAAACAAGAACGCACCACATCTAAAACATAACTCTCAAATTGCAACATGCCGTCTATCTTAAGGCCAAGATTGCGAGCCTCTTCTACCTGCTGAATGATTTCTCCTTCCAATAATATTCTGGGTTGACTGTCAGTTATTTTCTTAATTTGGTATCCAGATCCTAATATTATAAATTTTGTTTTAGCTGGATTGAGAATAAGCGAGTTCACTTTAGACCACTGTGCAATGCGCTCCAAGTCCTGATTAATCCTATTTATACTATCGGAAACCTCTGAAGGATGGAATGACAGATATAGCTGAAGGTCGTCAGCATACATGTGATATTGACAGTTTTTAATCACATGAGTCAAATCACTGCAGTATAAAATAAACAGGAGGGGCCCTAATATGGAGCCCTGTGGAACACCCCTAGTAACAGGTAGAGGATGTGACTGAATAGTACCTGTACCGTCCGATTTGTGCAGCTCAACAATCTGATGTCGGCCACAGAGGTAACTTTTTGGTTCACTGTAATAAACTAATTAAGTCTTTTTTTTTACTTATGAGGACTTATAATATTCACGAGCACATTATGGCACATCAAATAACCTCTCTCATAATTGTTTCTAATAAGCAAGGTACTACACAATCACAACTATAGTATGTGCCATATCGATTGAGAAAAACGGACAATGACCTCAGATATGAGCCGAGTGTCAAAAGGCGTAACTTACAAAATCTCAATTTAGATGTGATAACAATATTTAAATATTGATATTATTCCCACTTCTAGGTCAGCACATATGTTTTGTTTTTTTGTTTCTTAAATAATATTGTCTGTGGTTCCTATAAACATAGTAAAATCTTACGGTACATCGCGAAAAATGTGTTATATTTTATATTTCAATTTATGGTAAGTAACGCAGCAATTCATTTAATAACAGTTTCATATTAAAAAAATATTTGAAGCAATATAATCACCATATTGAGCTTTTGCAAATTCATCCCTTTAAAATAAACAAAACGCGCGTTACGTCAGTTCGTTCTAAAAGAAACGTGACAATGGCAGCCAGAGATGCGTCACCTTTTTTGGGCCGGTCCGCCATTTTGTTTTCATTCGTGTTCGGATAGCGCTTGCGTGTGTACGTCTCGGGTAATTCATAGCATTCATTGCATTGTTTTAGTTGAGTTTTTACTGTTAAATTTGTTATATCGTTAAGTTTTTGTTTTTTGAATCTGTTATATTAGTTTTACTGTGACGGTCGTTACTAAATCGACATGAGTTCAGGAGAATTTGGTGAAGGACCCGGTCCTTCAACATCAAGTGGAAAGAGACGTCGCCGACCCATAATAAACGTAGCAGGTACGTACAAATAGGTACAAATGCGACGACGTAGCCTTTCTATTTCTTAAAGCGCTCTTTTTATGTGACCATGTGGTATTTATTTTCTAAAACAATATGTATTTATGTGATGTAGTACTATGGTAGTATATTTTTGTCATTTATTTACAGGCCCATCTTCTGGAGCACCTTTAACGTCACCAGTAAAAAAGAGAAAACCTACCACTTTGTCGGTCGGGGAACAAGAGATTATCATTAATGTATACAAATATGTCAAAAACACCTGGCCCGAAGACGTGTATCCTTCAAACGTTAATATGGTAGAAAAGGTTTCGGAGATCTCAGGAGTCAGCAAGAGCACTATATATCGCGTATTAAGCGTGTATAGAGATTCCCATAAAATACCAGAAAAGGGAATAATTAATAAAAGAAAAAAGTCTGTAATTGACAAGTTGGACGATTTTGATAAATCGGCTATAAGAGCGAAAGTGCATCAGTTCTTTCTTGCAGGAGAATTACCGACTTTAGACAAAATTTTGCTCAGTATAAATCAAGATGACCAGTTGCCAAACTTGAGCAAAACTTCCCTGCGACGTGTGTTGCGCCATTTAAAAATTCAAATATATAAAGAGAAACAGAAAAAGTGGTCTAATAGATCGCCCAGAGATAGTTCTGTGGCGTACCAGATATTTGAGAGAAATACAAATATTAAGAAACGAGGGACGTAACATTTTTTACCTTGACGAAACATGGATTAACGCAGGTCATACTATGGGAAAGGTATGGGAAGACACCACAATTGAATCTTCTCGTCAATCACGGTTAGAAGGCTACTCTACTGGCGCGAAAGCCCCTTCGGGTAAAGGAAAGCGATTAATAGTTGTACACGTTGGCAATGAAAATGGCTTTTTGGAGGATGTGATTGGGTATTTGAATCATCATCTACTGGTGACTACCATGAGAGTATGGACGCTCTCCATTTCGAGGACTGGTTTAGAAATGTAATAGAAAAACTGCAAAGCGGCGATGTCATAGTTATGGATAACGCTAGTTACCACTCCAGACGTTTAGAAAAAACCCCAACAATGTCTTGGCGGAAACAAAATATGCAGGAATGGCTAGAATCTAAACAGATCGCATACGTGCCCTCGGACACAAAGACCCACTTAATGGAAAAAATAAAGGCAGTTAAAGATAACTATCGAAGTTACGTCACCGACGAGATGGCAAAAGAAAAAAGCATCACAGTGGTAAGGTTACCTCCTTATCACTGTGAGCTTAACCCCATTGAACTTGTGTGGGCAGATGTGAAAGGGTACGTTGCACGAAAAAATACAACTTTCAAGTTAAAAGATGTTAAAAATTTACTTAAAGATGGTTTAACTCAAATCACGCCAGATAAATGGAAAAACTGTGTTCAGCATGTCCTTAAGGTTGAACAAAAAATGCGTGGCATGGATGATAGAATTGACCAAACTGCAGATCGCTTTATAATTAATGTTACAGATAGTTCATCAAGTGAAGATACGAGTGATGATTGCACCGAATAAAAATAAAGTTCTTATATAATATTAAAAATAAAGTTTTATCTTTTGCATAAGTACGTACTTATTCGGTGTCGTTATCACTCGAATCTTTATATGTGTTATAAATTAATGTTTTTTGTTGTTAAATGAATAAAGTACTTTATAACAATAGATGATTTTTCTTCTACAGCGATCTTTCACATAACTTTTTAATAATAGTTAATAAATATATATTATATCAATCATTATAAAAAAATCATTATAAATAAAGAAAGTACTACATATAAAATGTGCCTATATATTGAGGTTTGTAACCCCTGGTTAAACGACCGAAAGGTCATTGTCCGTTTTTCTCAATCGATTTGGCACATACTAGTATGTGCCATATCGATTGAGAAAAACGGACAATGACCTCAGATATGAGCCGAGTGTCAAAAGGCGTAACTTACAAAATCTCAATTTAGATGTGATAACAATATTTAAATATTGATATTATTCCACTTCTAGGTCAGCACATATGTTTTGTTTTTTTGTTTCTTAAATAATATTGTCTGTGGTTCCTATAAACATAGTAAAATCTTACGGTACATCGCGAAAAATGTGTTATATTTTATATTTCAATTTATGGTAAGTAACGCAGCAATTCATTTAATAACAGTTTCATATTAAAAAAATATTTGAAGCAATATAATCACCATATTGAGCTTTTGCAAATTCATCCCTTTAAAATAAACAAAACGCGCGTTACGTCAGTTCGTTCTAAAAGAAACGTGACAATGGCAGCCAGAGATGCGTCACCTTTTTGGGCCGGTCCGCCATTTTGTTTCATTCGTGTTCGGATAGCGCTTGCGTGTGTACGTCTCGGGTAATTCATAGCATTCATTGCATTGTTTTAGTTGAGTTTTTACTGTTAAATTTGTTATATCGTTAAGTTTTTGTTTTTTGAATCTGTTATATTAGTTTTACTGTGACGGTCGTTACTAAATCGACATGAGTTCAGGAGAATTTGGTGAAGGACCCGGTCCTTCAACATCAAGTGGAAAGAGACGTCGCCGACCCATAATAAACGTAGCAGGTACGTACAAATAGGTACAAATGCGACGACGTAGCCTTTCTATTTCTTAAAGCGCTCTTTTTATGTGACCATGTGGTATTTATTTTCTAAAACAATATGTATTTATGTGATGCTAGTACTATGGTAGTATATTTTTGTCATTTATTTACAGGCCCATCTTCTGGAGCACCTTTAACGTCACCAGTAAAAAGAGAAAACCTACCACTTTGTCGGTCGGGGAACAAGAGATTATCATTAATGTATACAAATATGTCAAAAACACCTGGCCCGAAGACGTGTATCCTTCAAACGTTAATATGGTAGAAAAGGTTTCGGAGATCTCAGGAGTCAGCAAGAGCACTATATATCGCGTATTAAGCGTGTATAGAGATTCCCATAAAATACCAGAAAAGGGAATAATTAATAAAAAGAAAAAAGTCTGTAATTGACAAGTTGGACGATTTTGATAAATCGGCTATAAGAGCGAAAGTGCATCAGTTCTTTCTTGCAGGAGAATTACCGACTTTAGACAAAATTTTGCTCAGTATAAATCAAGATGACCAGTTGCCAAACTTGAGCAAAACTTCCCTGCGACGTGTGTTGCGCCATTTAAAATTCAAATATATAAAGAGAAACAGAAAAAGTGGTCTAATAGATCGCCCAGAGATAGTTCTGTGGCGTACCAGATATTTGAGAGAAATACAAATATTAAGAAACGAGGGACGTAACATTTTTTACCTTGACGAAACATGGATTAACGCAGGTCATACTATGGGAAAGGTATGGGAAGACACCACAATTGAATCTTCTCGTCAATCACGGTTAGAAGGCTACTCTACTGGCGCGAAAGCCCCTTCGGGTAAAGGAAAGCGATTAATAGTTGTACACGTTGGCAATGAAAATGGCTTTTTGGAGGGATGTGATTGGGTATTTGAATCATCATCTACTGGTGACTACCATGAGAGTATGGACGCTCTCCATTTCGAGGACTGTTTTAGAAATGTAATAGAAAAACTGCAAAGCGGCGATGTCATAGTTATGGATAACGCTAGTTACCACTCCAGACGTTTAGAAAAAACCCCAACAATGTCTTGGCGGAAACAAAATATGCAGGAATGGCTAGAATCTAAACAGATCGCATACGTGCCCTCGGACACAAAGACCCACTTAATGGAAAAAATAAAGGCAGTTAAAGATAACTATCGAAGTTACGTCACCGACGAGATGGCAAAAGAAAAAAAGCATCACAGTGGTAAGGTTACCTCCTTATCACTGTGAGCTTAACCCCATTGAACTTGTGTGGGCAGATGTGAAAGGGTACGTTGCACGAAAAAATACAACTTTCAAGTTAAAAGATGTTAAAAATTTACTTAAAGATGGTTTAACTCAAATCACGCCAGATAAATGGAAAAACTGTGTTCAGCATGTCCTTAAGGTTGAACAAAAAATGCGTGGCATGGATGATAGAATTGACCAAACTGCAGATCGCTTTATAATTAATGTTACAGATAGTTCATCAAGTGAAGATACGAGTGATGATTGCACCGAATAAAAATAAAGTTCTTATATAATATTAAAAATAAAGTTTTATCTTTTGCATAAGTACGTACTTATTCGGTGTCGTTATCACTCGAATCTTTATATGTGTTATAAATTAATGTTTTTTGTTGTTAAATGATAAAGTACTTTATAACAATAGATGATTTTTCTTCTACAGCGATCTTTCACATAACTTTTTAATAATAGTTAATAAATATATATTATATCAATCATTATAAAAAAATCATTATAAATAAAGAAAGTACTACATATAAAATGTGCCTATATATTGAAGGTTTGTAACCCCTGGTTAAACGACCGAAAGGTCATTGTCCGTTTTTCTCAATCGATTTGGCACATACTATAACTACATGTATCGGCTTTGGCTACACGGCGTTCTGCACCAGCAACAATTTTATTATACAATACCGCCAATACATATCCGTAGCTGTTATAAATATTTATATCATTTGTTTTCGGTAAACTTATAAGAAAGTTACAATTTATTAAATTAATATATGTTTAAAATGGCGGTCCAATATAACAAATAAGTGAAAGATTTATCTATTTACTATCAAAATGCCCACGGACTGAGAACAAAAAGTTTACAACTGCGGCATAAAATTTTGTGCAATGAATATGACATTATTGTAATCACAGAAACTTGGTTGTGTGATGGGATTTTCGATGGAAAATTTTGCGATAACAGATATGACGTGTTTCGCCATGACCGTGATCTGGATTTAAGTGTAAAAAAATGGAGCAGCTGTTACGATACTGGTTCGCTGCGGACTAGGCGCAACGCGCTGCGAAATCGCCGCCGCGGTCGTTGCGGATTTCGAGCCACGCACAGAGATTGTGATGGTATCGGTGCCAGTACGTGCGCTAGCGGGCGCTGCTGACCTATGAATTAGCTCGATTTATATTCCACCTGACTCGTAGCGTACTTCGGGTGATATAGAATACCTACTGCAAACTCTTACAAGAATAATAGGCACAAACGGTATGCAGGGACATTTGTTAATGACCGGGCATTTGTTAATGCATACAAGTGATAGTTACGTAGACGTGCGGGAAGAATAATTGAGTTTTCTAGGGTTAAAACAATATAATACCATTATAAATGACGCTTGCAATACATTACATCCGATCTTATATTGATAAATCCCTAACTGCACTTCACCTCTAGTTAACACTAACCGGGTTCACCCAGCTCTTATAATAGAGGTTTTAGATATCACATTAACACCTCTAGTTGAAGCATCACTCCAATAACTTCACTCTAATAAGCATAACTTCAATAGAGGCGACTATGATAAAATAAATGAAGCGTTTGGTAACATCTTTGTTAGGTTCGTGTGGAGCTGAGGACGCTTGTAATATTTTTTATGACATAATGAACAATAAAATCATAATATATGAAACATATTCCTTAAAAACCAACACATAGCAATTATAATTATCCATTCTGGTACAACCAAGCTCTTATAAAAATAATAACAGAAAAATTGAAAGCACATAAAAGATGGAAATATACGGCAATTATTTATATAATAATAAATTTACATTTATACGAAAACGAGAACAATGCGTGACTGAAACATGCTTCAAAAAGGACATTGCTCTGCTCCCATACATTGTTCGCCCTGGAACCAAGAGCATCGGAAAATTGTGTGTTTTATTGTCGATTATTAGTAAATTCCTATATGATCTTATTTTTGTAACCGACTAGCTGCATAATAGATATATTTCAAAAAAAGTATCAGATTTTGAGGTTATAATCGAACCACGAATATTACGGTTTTTCATAGCTCCGAGTGATTTTTTAACAAACTGAAAAGTGATGTCTTAAAACATTTAGCTATTTTTAGTACCTATCTAGATAATTAGGTATGCAGTTTTTGTTCCAAAGCCTAAGTGTATGTAAGTGCAACGTAAAAATGCATAGAATCTAGTTAACAAACCTGCTTTCTTAGCATTGTTTTCGAAATGAGAGATACTGTTTGTGTATTAATGTATAAATAAAAATATATGTATATAATGGCTAATAGCATTTAGATATTGTCATTAGCATATACGGTAATGGTGAGAGTACCTAAGTACCCAAGTAGTACCTAATGTACAGGATTTAGGCTGGTTGCAGTCACGCCGCTAGACATGCCGTCGAACAGCGAGCGTATCAACCACGGTTTTAACGAAGTTTCAAGAGCGCGCGCGTGTAAAGCGTGAATAATATCGACTACTATCTAGTGCATTTGCAAGCGTGTGCGTCTGGACAGCACTGTTCAAACGCGTGACCATGAAACCAGCCTTACCGACTTA
>JAVANC010000026.1:2213192-2281780 GCA_033319125.1 Parnassius glacialis
CCCTCACAGAATGTCAATGTGAAACAACAGCAGCTAATGCTAATTTGTATGGTGAGTATAGAGAACTGGACACATTTTACTGCAAACTTAGTCCTCAGAGGTAACGATGCATTTGTATTTTGATCCATAATTGAAGACATATATATGTAGATATCTATGGGCCACTACATCCACTTACAATCAGTAACTCTTCATACATGCATTGTAAAATGTTTTCAAGCTACTGGACCGGAAAGGATACGGTATGTTCATTAATTTTGAGTACATCACTTAGCTTCAATTAGCCGACGATAAAGTCCTTATGCTAGAATGACTGGAGGACTAAAGCACTATTCTTAATGTCCTCTATAATGTCTCCCAACGGATAGGTCTTAAGGTGAACATGGACAAAATAAAGATTATGTGTAATGACAATGTCACACCTATGCCGCTAGCTATTGGAAGCACTAAACTCGAAGTAACTGACGAGTATGTTGACATGGGACAAATTGTCCGACTAAGTAAGTCTAACTTCGACCGAGAGGTTAATCGACGAATTCAACGGATTCGGTTGAGCAACGTCAAGGAAATTGCAACACATCTCGTCAAAAATACCTCAAAACCTAAAAACCAAATTATACAACCAATGCGTGTTGTCAGTGATGACTTATGGATATGAGACGTGGTCCTTCACTGCTGTCCGTATGAGAACGCTTAATATCGCTCAGCCAGCTACGGGGAGAACTATGCTTGAGGTTCCTTTGCATGATAAACTAAGGAATGAAAAATCAATTAATATTAATAATCTGAAGTGGCAATGAGCCGGCGCATATACTCATAGCTCGAAATGAATCAATATCTTGAAATATATAGGAAAATAGTAGCGACGAAATAAACATAGAACGAGGCCTCAGGCAAAAAGATCCTCAATCCCTAAAACTGTTTATAGCAGTACATGAAAATATTTTCCAAAAGCTAGACTGGAAAAATCGAGGAGTGTACATCAATGGACGCAATTTAAATCATCTGAGGTTCACTGATGACATTGTTGTAATAGATGAAACCGCCAAAGACCTTGAGGAAATGATCACATCACTTGACTGCGAAAGCTCCAAAATCGGCCTGGAAATTAATGCAGGTAAACCTAAGATATAACCAACAGTCGTGAACGCCCGATAGAAATAAAAGGCAACAATATAGAATATGTCAGTGAATACATCTACTTGGGTAAACAAATTTCATTTAAAACGTCAAGCAGTGAAGAAGAAGTAACAAGAGAATTAAGGCAACTTGGAAGAAATTTTGGGCACTAAGAGAAATCTTTTATTATATATTTAGAAAAAATGCATCATCTTAAATAAACTAGATCGCGGTAACAATACGTGTTGTAAAATTTAATTAAGGTAACAGACTTATTCATTACGATTTCTCTTATTAATACTGTCCTATATTTTACGTGTTATTGCCATAATGAGATAAAAAGTTACCGGCTCCGTGGCGCAGTTGCTCAGCAATGCGTTGTTGCGCTAGGGGCCGCGTGTCAGAATCCCACACGGAACAAGTAGTTTTATAACCTACAAATTATTGTTTCGGGTCTGGATGTTTGTCCTCGTGCAAAATATGTTTGTGAACTGCCACCAAAATACAGGAGAATATCCAAGTGTGGGGTAACGTTTTTCCCTTAAAAAATAAACCTGACTAAATATGAACAGGCAGCGTGACCTTGACAAGTCGGCAATAAAATTTAACCTTACCGCTTCTAGTTCAGGATGTGTTCAACTACACAGAGTTAAGTAGGAGCCTAATGCTGCTGTGTTTCATATGGTGAGTGTAGGGAACCGGAGACCCTTCTTACTGGAAACGAGGCATTCCATCTTAGTTCTCAGGGGTGACAACGAAACTGCATTTTAATACACTTAATCGAGGATAAATGTAGATGTCTATGAGCCACAGCATCCACTTATCATCAGGTGGACTGTGTGCTCGTTTGTTACCCCTATTCTATGAAAATATACTTAAGGGACAAGAACTGCTCAAAATACACCGAGTGCGAATTTTCAAAGTTGAGAGTGAACTTGGTAAAACTTTAAGAATAAGAATGATAAATATGCAAGCTATGAATTCCATTACAAAGCTGAGAAATGTAAGCACTTTAGACTTTTGCAAAGTGGATTGTAAGTTTAAAACTTGTAGACAGTATTAATTATACCTTTAACAATAATAATTAACACCGAGGTAGTTCAGAATATTCAAGTCGTTTAAAACTTGTAGTCAGTATTAATTATGCCTATAACATTAATAATTAACACCGTGTTAGCTCAGGGGCTTTAAGTCATTTAAAACTCGGGGTCAGTGTTAATTATGCTTATAACAATAATAATTCACACCGTGGTAACTTAGGGGATTCAAGTCATTTAGAACTTATACGATCACAAAAAGACGGATTAACCATTAAATAATATATAATAACAAAGGAATGATTAATTTTTTAATTTAAATTTGAAATGTTGATACGACCACGATCCGCTTAATAGTAAGTAGTAATTCAGTACTTGATAGTAAATCACAGTATCCTAGAGGTGTTCACTCTCATCTTGTAGAAATAAAATAATAACTATTACACAGTTTTGCATATCCTGAACTCGAAGCGGTAAGGTTAAATTTTATTGTCGACTTATCAAGGTCACGCTGCATGTTCATATAGTTGGTATTATTATCTAATTACGGCAATAACACGTAAAACATGGCAAACTTATAGTAAAAGAAATCGTAATGAATAAGAATGTTACCTTAATTAAATTTCACAACACGTATAATAAATATAAATAAAATAAAAGTTACTGTCTGTAAAATTGAAATAACTGATTCACACTAAGCTCGGGGGTTTCTTCCATTGCTATTAAGACATAAATATATTTTTTTTAATTTTAGTCTGTCTCTCTGTCTGCATATCACTAATCAACGGAATGGCTTAACCAATTGTGATGAAAGTCGACGAAAAGTTAGAAATCAATGTGAGGAGGGATCTAGGCCATAGATTTAAAGTAAAATGTTAAATATGATCTCTACTATTTAAACAAAATTATTACTGTTGTAATATGTGGTAAATGTTATAATTATGTTTTTTAAGTAAAACTTGTTTTCAATGAGGCAACATTAGCGTCCTATATTCACTACTATAATGTCATCATTTGCTTTCATGTACTCCGTTATCTCTTTTGTAAAAGCTATTTTGTAAGTAATAAACGTACTTGATATGTATACTGGCCTAAGTTTTTACCTTCCACCAATCTAACATGATATCAGAGCGTGGTTAGGTGGTTAAGCAAGTTAAATATTGTGAGATCAAGAAAAGGGCTTCGTAGAGAGTACTTCGTGCCTCGTGTAAGTTAAAAACCAAGAAGAGGATAAAAGATGGTGACCTAGAACAAAATGGCTAAACAAGCTAAAATAGAAGACATGATGATATATAGCCCATACTTTTGATATGATATGATTAATAACTTTACTAGAATACAAGGAATGTAACGAGCCCACCATTTGCATGATGATTTCTAAAAATATTAATCAAGAGGCGGTTTGAAAGATAAAGGATTTAAAAGCAAGAACTATAATAGTGAGCACAATTTCCGATAAACAGAATATATTAGTGAATGTACAATAGCTAACGATATGGTGAGAAAGTTTGACAAAAGGCATTTAAAACAGTCTACTGCTAAGCAAATAATGTAAATGTAGAGGAAAAATTTAAGATATATTAAACAATCACAATACAGTTGAAGATTTTTTTGTTGATTTCGAGATCACAACGATTAATTTCAAAGCGGCTGGTGGAAATATAAATGGAAATGAGACGATGAGATATTTGTACAAAGTTGCAGAGAGAGATGTCTAAGTTACAGTTATACGAGTATTGGAGATTTTATTGATGTAATTCAGAAGCACAAAGAACAATAGATTATGCAGGAGAAAAATTTGACTAGTAGTGACCCAGAAAAGAAAAACAATATATGTTCTAAACAAAAACTAAAGCACTATGTTTTATTTGTGGAATGACCGGCCATCTCAAAAAGGATTGTTGGCACCGTCAGAAAAACTACCAAGGAACATATCGAACCAACCAACGCCAGCAAGGTCTACAAAGAGGTTACAACAGAGGTGGAGTTCATCGAGTTTGTGGTCGATGCAGAGGTCAAGGTCATCCCAGAAGTGAGTCGTTTAGCACTCAGCAAGATGGTTTTGCAGCAGAGTCATGGACTGTTGGAGAATGTAGTGCAGAACAAAATCGTATTGCTTTTTATTGTGAGTTTTGGCGTTGAAACAATGTGTCTCAAACGGCACGCATCATCAGTGGTGTACGATTATACAGACATAGAACTACTAACAAAAGAACTGTGCTCAATTGATTCAATCGCTTTCTTTTGGAAAATTTGATCTCATAAAAAAACCTCGCAACTATCTAGAAAAGTAGTTTATTTATTTCAAATTTCTTTTAATAATAACAATAAGCCTTTATTTCAGTCAAATATTAAACTGCAAATTACCCGTGTAGTGGCACGTAAGAATACCCACTACCCCAAATATTCTCGCGGGTGTCGTAAGAGGCCACAGACAGAAACTGAGGCAGAAGACGTGCAGCAGCATCAATCTGATAACAGTAAAGCAACTGAGAAAAAAACTTCCGTTAACAACCCGCTCGCCAAGCGTGGCAACTATGGCATATACCTCTCAATAAATAAAGTTATCAAGAGACGGCAACCAGTCCTCGGCAGCCTCGCTATTCCTGGCTACAGTGGCGACCATGGCATGGGGTGCTAAGAATCTCCGGTGGAGGTTCTTTGCTACCTATGACGACTAGAGTTGGCAACTTATAACGCTCACACGCTGAGAACTATCGAAAAGATCCTGGTGCTCTAAGAAAACATAGACAAGTTACACTAGAATATTATAGGATTATCCGAGTTCCAAAGAGAGGGGGAGGACACGGTAATTCTCGAATCTGGCAACTTATTCCATCACCGGGATGGTGACTATCTGTACCAAGCTGGTGTCGGATTTATCGTCCACAAGTCTCTCGTGAACAACGTTTTAAAGATTGGTGGGAGTGTATCGACGAGGGTTGCCTATCTTATACTCAGAATCACCAAACGGTATTCCCTGAAGGCCATACAAGTTTATCACCACCTCGGCACACTCCGATGTGTGATGATGTGTGTCCGATGGTGTAGTAAATGTGTGAGGATATCTCTAGAGTCATGCATTCCTCCAAAACCCACTACACTGTGTTAATGGTAGATTTCAACGCAAAACTCGGCACAAGAGAGAACGTTGAGCTGAAAGTAGGGAAATTCGGAATAGGGGTAGCGGAACCTAAGGGGTCAGCAGTTGGCCGACTTCATGGGAAAAGAAGGACTCTTTACGATTAACTCTTTCTTCTGGAGGCGGCCCCCACAGAAAATGGACTTGGTCGAGCACCGACGGTTTGACAAAAAATGAGATTTACTTCATTATGACGATTAGATGGCAACTGTTCAGTGATCTCTCAGTGATCGTGAGGGTGAAAACTGATAGCGATAACCGAGTGGTTAGAGGCACACAGAAACTTCACGTTAAGTTGGAGAAGTGTCCTATAATGTAGTCAACGCTCTGTTCCCCTCGTGCTCCAATGAATTGGCTAGAAACTAGTTCGCTTCCTTCGAGAACCCGTGCATTCTGGTTTCTCGCCAAGGCTGTTCAAGGAAATTTTTGTAAGCCATCACTACCATCTCTGCACAGTGAGAAGGACTCACTGGCCCACGCCGCAACAAAGAAAACCAACCTTTTATGCTCCCTTTTGCGTCCATCTTTACTGTTGATGACGAGGGAAACACACCGCCGACCATCCCGCGGTGTGAGTGCTCTATGCCGGATGTGCGGTTCTCACAGCGCTCGGTTTGCAGAGCATTCCTCTCCCTGGACATCCAGAAGTCGAATGGGCCTGACGGAATCCCGCAAATCCAATTGTGCTGAGGAAGTGTACTCCGGAGTTTGCACCGGTTCTAACGCGTCTTTTCCGGTACTCCTACTCCCAAGGCGTAGTCTAGAATTCATGGAAGACAGCTTTGGTCCACCCGATCCCTAAAAAAGGCAACCGCTCAGACCCGTCCAACTACAGGCCTATCGCCATCACCTTCTTGTTCTCCAAAATAATGGAATTCATTATAAACTGCCAGCTCATCAGGTACCTTGAGGATCACCAGCTGATTAGTGACCGCCAGTACGGTTTTCGTCGGGGTCGATCAGCTGGTGATCTTCTAGTCTACTTAACTCATAGATGGGTGAAGGCAGTAGAGTCCAAGGGGAGGCATTGGCCGTTAGTTTGAACATAGCGAAGGCTTTCGATCGGGTCTGGCACAAAGCGCTACTTTTGAAGCTTCCTTCTTATGGGCTTCCCGAGAAATTGTGCAAATCACCAGCTTTCTTGCAGATCGGAGCATTATGGTCGTTGTAGACGGTGCATGCTCCGACTACAAACTTATTAACGCTGGTGTTACACAAGTCTGCGTGCTAACACTAACGCTGTTTCTTCTGCATATCAATGATATGTTGCTAAATGGCATTCATTGCTATGCGGATGACAGCACTGGTGATACTCTATACACGAGCCGTGCCAATATTTCTCGGGAAAACGTCGCCGAGAACCGGAACAAACTTGTGTCTGAATTCGAGTCTTTTAAGGACAAAGTCTCGGATTGGGGGCGACTAAATATAGTCCAGTTTAATCTCAGAAGCCACAAGTTTGCGCGTTTACTGCTAAAAAAACCCTTTTGTCGTATCTCCTCAGTTTCAAGGTACTCCCCTTGTTGCCTCAGCCAGTATCGGAATCCTCGGCGTCGACATATGGAGTGGTTACATGGTCACCTTGGAAGGGAAGGCCAAATTGGCCTCTAAAAAGCTTGACGTGCTCAGCAGAGCGGGACAGTATTTCATGCCGGCATAACGCCTGAAACTTTACAAGGCGCAGTTTCGGCCTCACATGGAATACTGTTCCCATCTCTGGGCTGGGGCTTCTCAGTGCCAGCTCCTTCCATTTGAACGCATCCAGCGCAGAGCGGCTCGAATCGTCGACGACCGAGTCCTTTCCGATCGGCTCGACTCATTGGCGCTGCGAAGAGATTTTGCATTCTCTTTGCATATTCTGTCGCATTTACCACGGGGAGTGCTCGGAGGATATTTTTCGAATTATTCCCAGCCGTTTAATTTCACGAACGCACATCACGGCAAAACTCCCGATACCATCCACACCATCTGCATGATTGCGGTCCACCACTGACCGATTTAGAAGACGTTTTCTTCCTCGCACAACTTCCTTGTAGAATAGTTTTACCACCAGCGATTGTCCGAACCGATACGGCTTAGGGACCTTCAAGAAAAGAGCCTACTCCTTTTTAAAGGCCGGCAACGCATCTGTAATTCCCCTGGTGTTGCGTTTGTTCATGGCGGCGGTAGTCACTTACCATCAGGTGAGCGCATGCTTTGTTTGCCCCCTCTCCTATAAAAAATCCCAAGTCCCGAAAACTTTCGCCTCGGGTTACAAAACCATTTTCACTGCCTAGAAGATTACAATGCAGTGGCCGATATGAATGAGAAGCTCGTGGAAACTGTCCATGTTTAACACAAAACTCTCTGAACACACTCTTTATCTCAAGGCTGTTAGTGGCGGACTTACGCGATATTAATACTGCTCGTATCGGAAGCGATCAAGCGAAACCAGGGTCCTTAAGTCTTTGCTACGGATCTACCTGCCAGAAAGAGCTAACTGTCGAAGTTGAAAATCGAGTATAGCAGCGTCGTTTCCAGCACACCTAAGATACACATTATCGTCCAAGATCTAGTCTTATCCGACACTATTGCGATGATATTCTGGACGTAATTCTGAGCGAGATTATAATGGCTCTCTAGCACCTTATAAACGGCAAGGCCCCAGGCGAGGATGGAATTGCAGTGTAACTTCTGAAAGCGGGTGGAAAACCAGCACTTGTAGCCCTTCTGAAGCTCCTTCATTCCGTCCTGCACCGTAGCAAAATACCGGAGGCGTGAGCAGAAGTGCAGTGGTCTTGTTCCTCAAGAAAGGTGGCAAAGCTCTCTTGAAGAATTACAGACCAAGTTCCCTTCTAAGCCGCGTCCACGTGCTGTTTTCGAGAGTCATTACGTATCGTCTCGCATGCAAACTCAACGACTTCCAGTCTCCCGAATATGCCGGTTTATGAAAAGGCTTTAACACCATAGACTACATACATACCCTTCGGCAAATTGTACTGAAGTCCCAATGTTTCAATTTGCTACTATTTATGGCGTATGTGGACAATGAGAAAGCCTTTGATTTCGTTGAAATTTGAGCGGTACTGTAAACCCTTCAGCACTGACAAGTTTGTATAGTAGGGCTACGATGGCTATCTGAGTTCAGAACCAGAGTACGAAACATATCGAACTGCAGCGAGATGAAAGAGAGGTGACATTATATCCCCGAAACTCTTCACTGCTGCAGAGGAAGACGTTTTCAAGCTACTGGACTGGAAAGATACGGTATTAACATTTCAGCTTCGATTTGCCGATGAAATAGTCCTTATGGCAGAATTTCACCTATACCGGAAGTTATTAGGAGCACTAAGCTCGAAGCTATTGACGAATATGTGACAAATAGTCCGACTAGATTAGTCCAACTTTGACCGAGAGGTCAATCGACACATTCAACTCGGCTGGGCAGCGTTCGGGAAATTACGGCACATCTTCTCGTCAGGTATACCTCAAAACTTAAAAACTAGACTGTACAACTAGTGCGTGTTGCCAGTGATAACTTATGGAACGAGTCGTGGTTCTTCACTGCTTGCCATATAAGAAAGCGCAAGGTTGCTCAGCGAGCTTTGGAGAGGGCTATACTCGGGGTTACACTGCGCGGTAAACTTAAAATAGAGAATATCTGCAGTAAAACCAGAGTGACCGACATAGCTCAACGAATTAGTAAGCTGAAGTGGCAATGGGCAAGACTTATAGCCCGAAGAACCGACAACCGATAGGGTTTAAATATTATTAAGTGTCTGCCTCGTACCGGCAGACTAAGTGTAGGGCGTCCCCCTACTAGATGGAGTGACGCCCTGGTAAGACGTGCAGGAAGTCGATGGATGCAGGGGGCTCAGGACGGTGCTTTGTGTGATTCCTTATAGGATACTTATGTTCAGCAGTGGATTTGTGAAGGGTTGTAATAATGACGATGGTAATTATTAAATTACAATATATTTATATGCAACTTTTCTATACAAACCGGAAATTCATATTATGTGAAGCCCTAATATAACACAAAATTCAAAAGTAACATTAAATTAACATTTAAATAAGTATAAAACTTTCTAAAGCTTCTGTCAATTGTTGTCTAAAGTTTCTACTTTTGGAGCCGGTAGTAGATTTTCACGTTCATTAATCATAAGGGTAAGCTGAATAAATCATTTTTGACTTCAACTTCGACTGCCATTTCATCTTTTATATTAAAATACAAATTGATGCAATTCTCACTGCCTGGCATACCAGACGGCATTGACTGTAAATGTGGGATATAAGTATCTACTAAAAGTTTAAATACTCCGTTACATTGCTCGCTTGCTATCTAGCTCATGCATAAAGTCACTCATTTATTCAAAATGTGCTTGAAATAATATCTTATGCGATATCTTCTGAGTCAGATCAGAAATTATCAGACTAATACTTGTGTGTTTACAATTCGTCAAATAAATTACATATTATAATATCCTTCCATGAAAGACAGATTTCCTTTAGTTTTAGTTTGCATTTGGAAAGTTTTCTGACTATTTTGATTTTACCCGCATGTTATTAAAATCTCAATCGTGATTTTGATTTCTGAAAAGAATATTTTATATTAATTAACGAAAGTAACGACAGAATCTGATATTTAAAAGCACGTTTCAGTATCATCGTTATCATCAGTACATCCCTTCATAAGTGCACTGTTAAACAAATGCCTTTACAAAGGCATACTACAAAATATTGCCCTGAATCACTGGTATTCATCGGCATCGTGCATTTCTTACGAGCTCGTTACTCTATCTAGTAGGAGGCTACTCATTTTACTTACTGGTACGAGGATGCTAATCAAGAAGCTTTCTTACTATACCGATTGCACAAACGCTTACACAAAAATTAAAAATAAATTAAACACATTCCATTTAAGAACTATTTTTTATGTCGCAAATTTTACTATTGCTGTAAGTCTTCAGCACTATCAACTATCAACCTAGCTCAATTCACCTAGAGATGAGATATTAAGCTAATAATATGAATGTAGTAGTCGAGACGTGACGATATTTCTATCTGTACGCCGATGATCTGCAGTTATATGTGCAAGTAGAACCCTTAAACATCTCTAGTGCTATCTCGTTATTGAATGATGACTTGAAATACATCTCCGAATGGTCTACTGTATATGGTATAAACGTGAATCCATCTAAGTGTCAAACAATAATCTTAGGTAGCCCACGATTATTATCGAAACAAGATGTTCCCAACCTACCATCAATTATGTTTAAAAATAATGTCATACCATTCTCTCCTCATGTAAAGAATCTTGGTCTGTACGTTGACGGTTGCTTAACATGGAACAAACATATACAGGAGGTGAGTCGCAAAACTACTGGAACTTTGCGATCTTTATATCGATTAAAAACCAATACTAAGATTTTACTTGTCCAGTCACTTATCCTACTGATTATTGATTATGTCGATGTGTGTTGCTCAGAACTGTCTCAACATCATCTTAATACATTGGATAGTCTACTTAACATCTGTATCAGATACATTTATGGTCTCCGTAAATAAATACGACCATGTATCTTCTTTTTGTGCTCAGCTTAATTAGCTGCCTATCCGTCAGCGCAGATATGTCAGAATGCTCTGCACCATTTTCACAATTCTGAACGATCCATTTGCTCCCGAGTATCTGAAATCCAAATTTCAACACCTGGGAGAAATCAAGTCCGTAAGCATGTGAAAAAATTGTTGCAAGTTTGAACTAACACAGCTTTTTTTTTCATACACATATGATTATTTCATTTGTTCTGACATATATAATATTTATATGTATTGTATATATATATATATAGTGTATGCATGTATATGTGCATGTATGTATGTATTTATATATGTATATATGGTATGTATTTAAGTATTTATGTCTATGTATGTGTGTATATGTATATTTATATATATATATATATATATATATATATATATATATATATATATGTATATACAATTTTTTTTGCGCTCTCTATTTTAATTACTGCTGCACCGCCTCTTGTTCGTATATCTCTATTTAGCCTAAAGGTTGACTGGGAGAGAAGGCCCTATGACATTAAGTCCGCCATATGTACAACTTTGTGCATGAAAGATTAAAAAATTAAAAAAAATATTATGTAACGTGAAATAGGTAATTTTAAGTAAGTTTATGGTGCCTAGCCCTCTTTTTTATAGAATCAGGGTGACAAGTGAGCATACAGTCTACCTGATTGTAGGTGGAGGCGATTGTCTATAGACCTCTGCATCTACCTTTATTTAATCACCAATATGCAGGATGCATTGTCACCTCGAACACTAAGATGGAATACTGAAGCCATAATATAGCTGCATCGTTTGCCCTACCGTACTCAGAAGTGGCAAAGTCATAAATATCTGTATTGTATCATATTCTCTAAAAACCAATAAATCACTTGTAACATGTTTTTCGTAATAATAAGGCTATGTAGGATTTATATTTTATCATAATAAGGCTGATGTGTAAAATACTCTTTATGCAAAATAACAAAAAAAATGAAACTTCCAAACCATACTTTTATTTCTGCTAATTTTGCCTGATTCTAAATTCTAATCGAGTTTTTCAGAATTTCCCAAACTGTACATTAATAACTTTCATACAACCTTTACTATTTATATTCGTGATTGTATTGGAATTTTGAAATGGTGCTTAAAACAAATTTTAACTAAAACCCTCTCTTTTGAAGTAGTTTTTTAGAGCAGCGATTACTCCGTCGCGCTGCTCCAGTGCAAGAACACCTCACGGATTTCTGATTCACTGCCACGTGAATTTTAAGTGCCGAACTCGTGGTAAATCAGCACTTAGAATTACAATAAACAATTTCATCAATTGCATTCATGCCGTCGGGGATCGAACTCATACTTATCGTTTTCGACTATAGTATTAATTTTGTGAGTATAATATCTGAAAAATGTATATGTATATTATATTTGTATATAAAATTTAAAACATTATTTATACATTCATATGTGAAGATTAAATTTTGTACCCAGTCTATTGTGCGCACGGGAGAGTGTGAGATTTGGTATAGTTAAAGTTTATTTTGAGGAGTGCAGAAAGCGAAGATTTATATTTATTAAAAAGGCATGAAATAATACAAATGCATTAAATTAAATGCCAATGTCACTTAATAGTCTGTTTTTCAACTACGTTCATAGCAAAAAAAATAGTAGAAATTGTTGCCAAACATTTTTAAAATTTTGCCAACAAAATAATTACTGACCGAATAAGCTTTAGATTTTGTGTGGTTTCAATGGTTTGTAATAGTCCGTGTATTATAGGTGTCAGCAAAATGCGTTTATTTTATATTTTTTATCTAATAAATCTATTATTTTAATATATAAATATATTTTAAAGTAAAATACAGCTTAATATACAAACCTAAAAATGTTATGAATTACAGTCGAATTTCGACTACTAATCGACCACTAGTAATTATTTTTTTATACATTATTATAACATTATTATTTTATAAATAGAAGGCCTCTGAGGTCTCATTAAAGTCATACTGAAAATAAAATAAAATAATCCTAATATTTGAATTTCTATACATCTAAATGTATATTAAATTCTAATGTATATATAGTAATTAAAATAATCAAATTACTATATTTTTCTTTTAGGGTGATTTTAATAAAGGTTAAGTGATATGAAAGTTTCAAAACACGACACAATGTACTTTTCCCGATCGATCGATTTTATAACTTTTTTTTTCGTTTCACATCGTAATTAGAGAACGAAATTATATTAAAATTGCATGTATGTATAGGTAATCGTATTATATATCAATAGTTTTGTTAACAATTAAAAAAAATAGTAAAACGCGTGCCTGGCGCTTTTTTTACAGCCGTCCGTCGTTGTTAAGGTTGGACTTGTTTCAAGTTTTTTAGATACGCTCCTTGCGCTTTTAAAAAAATGGCATATAACAAAAACAAAATAAAATGTATCAAATTTGAGAAACCACAGCAACATATTTTAAGAAAAACGGTACGATCATTTATATTTCCGAAAATATGTTTCTATGTAGATTTTGTAACAGTATAAGCGTACGGTACTATCGTTATTTTAGCCGAAAATGTGTCTTAGTTATTATAGTAAGTCTATGTAAACAGACTTTATTCATTACAGTGCATCAATACCCCGCTATGATAAACGTACCTTAGCACATAAAAATGCATAGAAGAACAGTCAGTACCCAACAGTCATTAATTGAGCATATGCAAATTGATTTTATTCCTACGCAAGCAATTGTCATACAGACTTTGTTTTGCTAACATCGAATATTTTGTCCCTTAACAAAGGTGTAAAACGTCAGTTTGACTTCGTGATTTATTTTTCAGGAACAAATTCAACAAAGCTTTGAATCTGATGTACCTGACAACTCCTTTCTATCACAAGATCCTCTAGCATATAAAGCCAACTTATCGATTATGGTTGATAATCATTTCTTCAAGTCTCGATCTCATGTGATCTTCAAAAGTTTTCGGAATAGGACACTTATCAATGACTTATAGAAATGCATTCTATTTTTGCAAATCTTAAATTCGTTAGTAGCCAGGGCCAGAAGTAGCTTGATAAAACTATCCCCTTTTTTTTTTCAAAATTTTAATTTGGCTGTAATTTGATTGGTATGCAATATGGAAACTCTTGAACTGGTTTGAAATATATATAGTAGATCAACGCGTGACTATCCTTTATTTAGATGTGTTGTAATTTCCCGAACGCTACCCAGACGAGTTGAATGCGTCGATTGACCTCTTGGTGGATGTTAAATTTACCTAATCGAGCTATTATTTCCAGGTAAACATACTTGTCAACAACTTCGAACTTAGTACTTCTAAAAACTATCTAAGTGTAACATGGACGTTATACATGATCTTTGTTTTGTCCATGTTTATCTTAAGACCGATCCGTTGAGAGGCACTATTGAGATCATTAAGCATAGTGCATAGGTCCTCCAGCGATTCTGTCATAAGGACTATATCGTTGTCATATCTAAAGGTGAGTGATGTACTCGCCATTGATGTTAATACCGTATTCTTTCCAGTACAGTAGCTTGAAAATGTCTTCCAATGCAGCGGTGAAGAATTTCACCCTGTCTTACAACTTTCTGCAGTTTGATAGGTTTCGTAACCTAGTTCTGTACTCGGATAGCCTTCGTAGCCCTTATATACAAACACTCCAGCACTTCGATATACCGATAGTCCACTTGGCACCGT
Source organism: Parnassius glacialis (assembly GCA_033319125.1). Lineage (NCBI taxonomy): Eukaryota > Metazoa > Arthropoda > Insecta > Lepidoptera > Papilionidae > Parnassius > Parnassius glacialis. The sequence continues at coordinate 2,227,752 of JAVANC010000026.1, forward strand.
TGGAGGGACTGCAGCAGCGGCAAATCTATAGAATCAAAGGCTTTCTCACAGTCCACATACGCAATACAAAGTAGCAGTTTGAACACTTTGCTCTTGAGTACAATTTGTCAAAAGGTATGTATGTGACCTTAGGTACTAAAGCCTTTTGTTCATGAGGCTGGAAGTCGTCTAGTCTGCATGCGAAACAATTTGTAATGACTCTCGAGAACAAAACGTCGACGCGGCTCAGAAGAGAAATCGGTCTGTAGTTTCTCAAGAGATCGTTGCGTCCTCTCTTGAAGAACAAGATCACCGCACTTCTGCTCCACGCCTCCAGTGTAGTGCCACCATTCAGGACGGAATTGAAGAGCTTCTAATGGACTCTAGTTACCGATTTTCCACCCGCTTTCAGAAGCTCAATTGAAATTCCATTGTCGTTCGAGGGCTTGCCGTTTTTAAGGTATTTTTTTATAGGATCGGGTGAAAAACGAGCACTGTCCACCTGATAGTAAGTGGTTGCTATGGCCCATAGACATCTACATTTATCCTCGTTTTGCGAATCAAAATTCATATGCGTTGTCACCCGTGAGGACTAAGATGGAATGCCTCTTTTCCAGTATAAAGAGGCTCCGGTTCTCTACACTCACAGTTTACTCCTAAACTTGGCTCCGAAGATTGAATCTTTGTAAGAACAGCTGTAGGCCGTAACACTCACCATACGAAACACAGCAGCATTAAGCTGCTATTTTACGCTGGTATTCTGTGAGAGCTCCCCCGGTCAAGCCGACCCATTCGTGCTACAACTATACTACTAATATAGCTGCAGCGTGGCTCTACTTCGTAGAATAAGGTGCTGGAGAGTCATTCTAATCGCGCTCATATTGAATCATCGGAACAGTGTCTGGTAAGACTTGCTTTTGGATCGTTACTAACAGTTACGTGTGTCTCCAACGATAATGTGTACAGCCGCCAATAGAACCTCCCAATTTTACTCAACACCTTAGGTGTCTCGGAACCGATGCTGCCACATTCGGTCTTCAGCTTCGACATTTGGCACCGACAGATCTCTAGGAAAGACTTTGGTGCCTTGGTTCCGCTCGATCACTTCTTCTATGAATTCAATTGAGGCAAATCAAATAAAATATTGAAATATGTTAAAAAATCTAATACCATAACAATAAACAAATAAAGCAGTATAAACGAATACACGTCTACGTACCTTAATAAACTAACGTTACAATTACATAATTTAAAGCCTAACTTATGCGCATACTACTCAAATATGACATGAACTCTTTGACTAGTAAATATAATGTAATATGAGTACTTACGTTTTGCTTCTCATATGAAAAATTTTAAGTGAGATTAGGGATGGAAAACAAAGTACTTTCGCCGTATTGCTATACACATTTTGTCCCAGATAAATACTTGGAAATTATAAAACGTTGATATACACCCAATTAACTCTGACGGAGGTTTTTCGCCTTATACACATTGATGTTAATATAATATGTATGTTAGCTGTGGGCTGCCGGCTTGAGAGAATCCATTACCCCATGTCTTCCCATAGGTGTCGAAAACGACGACAGCAGAAACTTTTTTTTATTCAAGAAAATGGTCAGCAGCATTCGCAGCATTCATCTGTGATATCAAAATAAAACACAGCTGTTCTCTATCCAATTAGCAGGTTAACTTTTAATAAAAATATTTTAATAAAAAATCCCGGGTCTCGCAAACAATAAAAGCTATAGTTCCGTTGCCTTATTTCTTCCGGTGGTGTCAAACTCATCAGATTATGAGAGTGAGGGAATTGATAGTGCACCGTGCACCTATGTATATTCTTCACGCACACTTGCATTATGATCCCATCCTACGCAGATGGACTTAGTAACGATGACGATGATAAAATTGTTGGAAGTTATAATAATTTTGATTTTGGTATAGAAAAGAATAGAATAAAATAGAATAGAATAATGTTTCCTATCAAAAGTCCAAAAGTGAACTGAACACAAAAGTCTCCCCATAAATTGTCAAATAGGCTGCTAAAGTTGCCACGCTTGGAACTTTAACTGGAATAAACACATAGAAAACAAAATCAACAAAGCTAGTATAACTTTCCGTCAATGTAGAAACATCATTAGCAATAGATGGGGTCTGACACCAAAAATCATACTGTGGCTGTATAAAACTGTCATTCAGCCCATGATCATATACGGCGCTCTGGTATGATGGACCAAGACAAATGAAGCCACCACTAGAAAGAAGCTTCACCGCTACCAGAGACTTGCATGTATGGCTGCCACAGGCTGCATAAGGACTTCGCCAACAGCAGCCTTAGAAGCCATGCTGGAGCTAACCCTCTTCATCTACATATAGAACAAGAAGCGACTTTAGCTGCCATCAGACTCAAGACCTTAAAACTTTGAAGTAAGAATAGTGTCCCTTATACAGGCATAATTAATAGAATTCACTCAAAATTTCTTCTTATCTTACAAGCTAAGTACGATAAAATTCCTAAACAATTTGTATTCGATAAGAAGTACAAGATACAATTAAATGAAACCAGCCAGCCGAAAGAATGAAGCCCAAAGAGCTTAGAGTTTTCACCAATGGTTCCAAAACAAATCAAGCGGTAGGATCTGGAACTTTCTCTGAATATCTCAATATCCACATAATATGCACATCGCTGGGTACCTATAACACAGTCTTTCAGGCGGAATGTATGGATTCATTCAAGTGGCCATAGCAATAGATGCAAGGAAGGTTAATGACTTCTCCATCAGAGTACTGACCGACAATATTCTTACAGTACGGTACTTACGGTACTAATGGTATACATGATCTGAGTTGCAATGTGGTGAATTCGGGACTAATATATGAATGCCATCAACAATTAAATGAGGTATGTGAAAATAACAATGTGACTCTGCAATGGATAACAGGACACAGTGGATCCAGAAGCAACGATGCAGCAGACGAATTGGCCATAAGAGGATCGGCTTTGGCCACTATAGGGTCGGAACCAATCATACTAATCCCCTTTGGTAACGTTCGGTCACTGGTACGTAGACACTTCACAAACCAACACGCTCAGCTTTTGAAAAATCTAGTAGACTGTAGACAAGCTAGGGAGGCCCTGCCTAAGATAAACAGTTGTTTAACTAAATTTCTAATGAGACTGAACAAGTTGGAGATCAGGATAGTAACAAGTGCTATCAAAGGACACGGCACATATAAGAAACATTTATTTACTATAAGTGTTACAGATATTCCCCTGTATAGGGCATGTATGATGGAGGAAGAAACAGCGGCCCACACGCTACTGAAATGTCCGAAGGTCGCTACGTACAGGGCTAAACATCTTGGCACGCCGTGATCAGTCCTCGAAATTGCATGGAACATCAAAGGCCTGTTGAGCTTAACAGCGTAGCGGACATTTTCTTTTCCCTGAAAGCTTCTTAGCTTGAGAGAAAGCGTGTGTTTAGCAGTGAGACGAATATAATTTGTAACTCTACTTCACTTTACAATAGAATAGATATTGTAATCACTAATACGCAAAGTACGCAAGTATCACAACGTACAAAATCAAATATAAATCATTTTTAAAATGTTTATTTTCATTTAACTTATAATTATTATATAACAATAACATAAGTTGGGACTGCCTCGTAAATACAATAAAATACTCAAGTCAGACAGCCCCGAGTTCAATAAAAATTCATCGCAAGTTTAGCATGAGGCATTAACCGTCATCGATATATTATGTATGAGCTATTATAAAGAGCGTCAGAGAAACAGAAGTAATGTAATAATATATTGAACACACGTGTAGGGGTAAAATGCGCAGTTATTTTATTCTTGTCATTTATTATTGTTGGCTACATTTGAAGTGTGTTTAATAGATACTGTCTACTATATAATAGTCATGTAAAAAGACCAACAAGGTAGTTAAACATATTATTAAATAACAGAGTTTTTTAAAAGTGGTGCAAGTACAATATAACCTTAACAAACTAACACATTTAAACGTGGTAGAGCTAGTGTCTTGTTACTTGTATATAAGATTGTAGCATGAATAGGTTGTCTCGACTGTAGAAGGAACACGCTCTTACAGAATACCAGCGGAAAATTGCAGCTTAATGTTGCTTTCTTTTGTTGTAAAGAATCTTGATTCTTTACATAAACCTTTTTACTGCAAAGTAGGCATTCTATCTTAGTTCTCGAAGGTAACAATGCATCTGCAATTTGATTCCTAAACGGGGATAGATATATAGATTAACAGTGGTAGAGCCACGCGGCAGCTTTTGCTGTCGCACGGATGGGCCGGCTCGAACCGGGGTGGTACCACGACCTCACAGAAAACCAGCGTGAAGTAGAGGTTTACCTCTGCGTTTTGGTGAGTGCAGGTGGCCGGAGGCCCTTTTTACTGGTAATGAGGCATTCCATCTTAGTCCTCACGGGTGACAACGCATTTACATTTTGATTTGTAATAGAGGATAGATGTAGATGTCTATGGGCCGCAGCAACCACTTACCATCAGGTGGACTGTGTGCTCGTTTGTCACCCATATCCTATAAAAAAAAAAATTATATGTCTATGAGCACATCCCATTTAATTGTAAGTAGTATTATCAGCTGCATTGCGTGCTAATTTTATGTCTTCCTTTTTCCATAAAAAGTCGAATTAAAAAAACACAGAGTTATATAAAACTGTTGCAAGTACAAAATAATTTTAACAAAGAAACACGTTTTGTTTATTCAATAATATCTACGTTTGCTACTTGTAAGAGTCACATTGTAGCGTATTATAGCTGCAGAATTAATGAAATCGCTCGACCTAGAGGGATGGAGTGGAGGATGGGGGGGGGGGGGGTGAGTCCTCGCCCGCACGGAAGACCAACATTTGATTAGCATTAATATAATGCAGCTATGTTTCGTAAGGTGTCGCAATTTGTGTAACGAGTTTTTCAATCTTAGTCCTCTGGATGACAATGCAATGACGTTTCTTTTAAACGTCACCCCCACGCTACAATCCCCTCTCCCCTCGCGTATTGTGAAGGCAGTTGTGCAATATATGTAATATTGCATAAACGCAGACATCCAGATTTGGAACCATTACATTTAGATCATAAGATACTTCTTACGTGTGGGATTTAAACCCTCGGCCTTTCGTGCTGCAACTTAATGCTAAGCCACTTCTCCAATGAGCCTTTAATTCTCATGAGGAATTTTTATACTTAATAAGAATAAATGTAGCTGTATATGGCCCACAGCATTCACCACCTTACATGCTTTAAAATCATACAATGAGAATAGAAAAAACCTGAAAGAACCCATACACAAGGTATGGATCTCTTCCCATAGATTCTTTAAACATTGACTACGGTAAATTTTAAAAATGCACATTAACTTTATGCGCTCTCAATAGATGGCGGTGTAAACAACATATCATCATCATTACAGCCCTTAGCAGGTCCACTGCAGAACAAACCCTCCCCTCAGAAATGCCACAAAGCACGATCAGGACCTACTTGCAACCACCGACGTCGTACAAGACAGGGTGCAGACCCTTACTGGATGAAGTGATGACTTTTCATCTAGTTAGGGGCCGCCCAACACCTTGCTTATCAGTGCATATATAACGTGTAATAATACCCAATGTAAAGTACCTACTCGTAGAACCACACCATGTAGAGCAGCGTCAATACTACAACATACTACAATCTCACTCCAATTGATCCTACTATGACAGAATAAAAAAATATACACGTGGTTGAGTGTCTCCAGCTTTATTATGGATGCAGCATGAATGGGTCGGTTCGATCGGAGAATGCCCACGCTCTCACAGAATACCAGCAAATAATAGCAGCTAAAAAGCTGTATTTTGTGTGGTGAGTGTAGACACCTTTTCACTGGAAACGAGGCATCCCAAGTTAGTCTTAAGTGCTGACAACGCATCTGCATTTTTATTTTAATTTAAAGATATACGTAGAAGTCTATGGGCCACAGCATCAAACATGGAAACTTATTTTATTTTAAAAACGAGGAATGGTACTCTCGATATTTGTCATTTTTTATTGATAAGCGTTACAATTTTATCGCATTTGAATATATTTTGTCATCGTGGATACGTTAAAAATTCGAGTAATTTTGGGATATGAGTACCGGCGTGGCAGCAACGCGCATCAACGACGTTTAGTCGGCCACAGTCGAGCGTGTGCCTGCCGTACTACCCTATGTCAGAGGAGTCACAGACAAGATTGGCTACATCTTGAAGCGAGCTTCTATTAAAACATACTTTAAGTCACCGAAGAAGATTTTTCAATGTTACTTTCAGTCAAGTGTAATATCCTTCTACAAGATGCAGGGGTGTACAAGATTGTTTTAAATTAAAATAAGTAAATTAAATGCGATAAAATCCGTAATTTTTTTTATTCAATGTGAGGTGTTCGCGTAAATATAAAAAATCATTATTTTAAATTTTAATCAAAGTTATTTTTCATTAAAATAGGCCCATAACGTATATACGTCAATTGACTTCTCGGACTGAATTCGAATCCAAATGGGCTAGTAGCGTTCAGAGAATATGACACATCTTTTCCTCAGGTTTATCTCAAAACTTGAAAACAAAAGTGTTTCACCAGTACGCATTGCTTGTGATCGAGACGTGGTCTTTTATTGCTAGCCGTATTAGGAAGGTGTTGTCGCACAACTGAGCTCGCTGTATTTGGATTTTCTCTGCGTGATAAACTTCGTTTCGAGGATTTCTTCAGTAGAACCAGAGCGCAACATAGCGCATCTGATTAATATGCTGAAGTGGCTGTGAGCTGAATATATAGTTCGAAGAACCAAAAACCGATGAGAAAAAAATGTTTCTGAAGGTAAGCAAAGTGTAGGACGGATCCTACCTCTAGATGGAGTGACGCCCAGACAGCAGATGTAGGAACTCAATGGAAGCAGGTGGGCTTGAACGGTTTTTTTTTTTTTGTATTTCTTGGGGAAGGCTTTTGTTCAAAAGTGACTTGTAAAGGACTGTAATGATTAAGACATAAAATGTTAAATGTTTACCAAGGCAAACCCTAAATGGGTTAAATCTCATTTAGTGCTTGCAGCATAATGATGAAATTATTACATACTATCGTCGTGTCGTTACATACACCTCGTCTAAGTGGTATAAACGTCATAATATGACTTATAATCGCCATATTAGATTATTGTTGCTTTTCTTTATTTATTCTGAAGAAATAATTAAATGTAACGCCATTGATGCAATCAAAATAATATTTTAACTATTACTGAAAGAAGAAATATTGTTTCAGTTACCTGCTAGTTACCGACTTTTGCCGCAAAATAACAGTGCTTGCGGTCTGTAGGGTATTGAAAGTCAACATAATCACAGGCTTTGAGATATTCGATCTTTGTTTTCAGAGGTGACAACACATGTGTAGAAGTGACTGTTGGTTTCCATAGACTGTAGTACCCGCTATTAATGAGGTAGGCTGTAGTTCATTAGTCACTTTAATAAGCGCATGCTTCGTAAGGATTGGGAATTTACAGTTACGATGTGTAAATAGTTGGTAGACTGCTAAACGAATGCCTTCATTATACCAATAGAATAACAAAATTAATTAAAAAAAAGTATTACTACTGTCATAAATGTTAAATGAAACTAAGATTCTATTTTATTAGCTTCCTTGCAGATCGGAGCATCAAGGTTGTTGTAGACGGTGCATGTTCTGACTACAAGCCTATTAACGCTGGTGTCCCACAAGGCTGTGTGCTATCACCAACGCTGTTTCTTCTGCATATCAATGATATGTTGCTAACTGGTAACATTCATTGCTATGCGGATGACAGCACTGGTGATGCTCTATACACCGGCCGTGCTAATATTTCTCGGGAAAACGTCTCCGAGTACCGGAACAAACTTGTGTCTGAAGTCGAGTCTTTGCTGGACAAAGTCTCGAACTGGGGGCGACTAAATCTAGTCCAGTTTAATCCTCAGAAGACACAAGTTTGCGCGTTTACCGCTAAAAAGAACCCCTTTGTCGTATCTCCTCAGTTTCAAGGCACTCCCCTGGTTGCCTCAGCCAGTATCGGAATCCTCGGCGTCGACATATCGAGTGACGTGCAGTTTCGTGGTCATTTGGAAGAGAAGGCCAAATTGGCCTCTAAAAAGCTTGGCGTGCTCAGCAGAGCGGGACAGTATTTCATGCCGGCACACCGCCTGCAACTTTACAAGGCGCAGGTTCGGCCTCACATGGAATACTGTTCCCATCTCTGGGCAGGGGCTCCCCAGTGCCAGCTCCTTCCACTTGACCGCATCCAGCGCAGAGCGGCTCGAATCGTCGACGACCGAGTTCTTTCCGATCGGCTCGACTCATTGGCGCTGCGAAGAGATGTTGCATCTCTTTGCATTTTCTTTCGCATCTACCATGGGGAGTGCTCTGAGGAATTGTTCGGATTAATCCCAGCCGCCAAATTTCACGAACGCACATCGCGGCAGAACTCCCGATACCATCCACACCATCTGGATGATTGGCGGTCCACCACTGTGCGATTTAGAAGATGTTTTCTTCCTCGCACGACTTCCTTGTGGAATCGATTACCATCAGCGATTTTTCCGGACCGATACGACTTAGGGACCTTCAAGAAAAGAGCGTACTCCTTTTTAAAAGGCCGGCAACGCATCTGCAATTCCCTCCCTGGTGTTGCAGTTGTTCATGGGCGGCGGTAGTCACTTACCATCAGGTGAGCCGCATGCTCGTTTGCCCCCTCTACTATAAAAAAAAAAAAAAAAAAAAAAATCACATTTCGGTTGCTTTACAGCACCAATGTTCATGAGTGGGGGGGGGGGGATTGAAGTCCCGATATCATAGTTAGCCCGGTTATCTTCACTTTTTGAATATTAGGTACTTTTTGTTCCGATCTACAATGAATGAGCTTACAGTATCTTCGCAACGTCAGGAATTAAAAAGTTCAATTCAAATCATTACAAATTATGACTATTATAAACATTATCGTGTATATACAGGAAGAAAATATACGTTACCACAAATTTAGAACTCGTGACTATTGTGACATTATGTTTTATTTTTAAATGTTAGGTTATAATATGTTTTTACTACACTTTGACTACACACGAATTATTTTAACAAAATGTAGACATGGTTTCTTCATAATAATTTTTTTTTCAACTTCCCCCCATGAAAATAAAATAATATGAAGAATAGAGTGTGTACAAGATCCACCCATTTATGGATAAATATAAATTTAAATAAATAATCAAAAAAAGCTTAGCATAATTTTTTCTCATAATTTAGGCGCAGAGAGAACAGACGAGACTTAATGTAAATGTTTCAAATAGTCCGCACAGTGTATCTCGAGTAGTTTTTAATTTATTATTTTTATTATACTTATAATACAGAAAATATCGAGAGAGTATCTTCGATTACAAACAGAAAGCCACTTCAACTAAGAGTGGAATGAGGAAACATGATCAAACTTGCAAAGCCGAACGATAAAACGGATACAGTTATTGACGGGGCGATTCAGCTTGTCGGGGAAGACAACATCTATATGATTTCGCTTATATAGTCACTAGAGCCTGAAACTAAGAGATAATTATTTAATACTAACAAAATCACCAATGGAATAGTATTGCAGGATACTAAAACCACTATTTTAAGTACGGATTAAAGTTAAACGTAGGTATTCATTCTTATGCCGATCGTTTTCAAATCAGAATCGTTTTTATGTCAATGTTACATTACATTTTAGGGACTACGAAATTATTAGTATTTTATTACTTAATAGCGATTTTTAGATGTTTCTTCCTCGCAAAACTTCCTTGTGGAATCAATTACCACCAGTGATTTTTCCGGACCGATACGACTTAGAGACCTTTAAGAAAAGAGCATACTCCTTTTTTAAAAGGCCGGCAACGCATCTGCAATTGCCCTGGTGTTACAGTTGTTCATGAGCGGCGGTAGTCACTTACCATCAGGTGAGCCGCAAGCTCGTTTGGCCCTTCTCCCGTAAAAAAAATCTGCACCGGCTTTGGCTGAAAAGGATATATTAATGTTGCGATATTTAGATTAAGGAATTAGAAAGACCGTAGGTTTATCTATTTCTGATTATTGCATATAAATATCTTCACTTTTTTGGATAAAATGTTTCCCAGATCCCTCCTGGTAGTACTCTCTATCTGTTTGTAAAGTTTAATCACAACCATTTAGCCATTTTGAAGAATAGCCCAGATATATAGAAAGCAAAAGCTTTAATTTTTTTTATTTATTTCTTAGTAGCGTGCAAATAAGCTGAGCCTAATAAAATCAAGATATTCTAATATAACAAACAGATATTTTATTTTTAATCATAGAGGTATGGATAAATTTTTTTTGTTGTTTGAAAATTATATAAGTAATCTTTTTAAATAAATTGAGAACAACCTTTACTAAGGCAACACCATAGCACTGAATACTTTTACGGAATTGCCGTCACATTCGTGCCATATAAATTTAAAATATGTTAGCTTCCTTCCGACCTTTGTATGCGATTATTATATAAGATATTTATAAATTTGAACTTAAGTTAAAAACTTGGCTACTCAAAAATGTTGAGCTGACTTCATATATTATTTGTCAAAATCTTAATACTTGTTTAATACGGTTGGATTTATAAATGGACCATTCTTTAGAGCTCCGCCAAATGATTGCTATAGACTTAAAATATATCGGTGACAGGTAATTTTTCACTTGGTAAAGAAACGCTGTAGCTATATTATTGCTCAACTCGAACGACTCAGCTCGACTGGGGAGAACCACGCTCTCAGACAATACCAGCCTGAAATAGCAGCTTATGCTGCTGTATTTTGTATGGTGAGAGTAGAGAACTGGCGATCCTTTTACTAGTACTGAGGTTATCTATCTATATTTTTATATCTCAGGGCTGATGACGTATTTGAATTTTGATTCTTAATTGAAAGAAGTCTATAGGCCACAACATACAAGTACACTTACCGTTAGGTGAACTGAGTAATTTTTTTTTTCAATTACTTCTGCAATAAAGACAAATCACAAAACAAGCAAAAACTACTTTATAGCTAATAATATTCTGCGATACAAGCGCTTGATAAAATGTAATGCTTATGATCGAATAATTGGCGGCCAGCATTTTCAGTAAGAAAAAAGATTTTTTCTCTTTTTTACAGAATTTGATTGACTAACGAGATAACGAATAAAGCCACTTCGTTTGCATGGTTTATATGAATTTGTATGGTTTATTCGGAACCTCCACATAAATATCCATATGAATATTGATGTTGATAATCGATTAAGGGGAAATTTTCGATTATAAAAATAATTTTTAGGTAATTCCTATGTTTGCAAAACTAACGTGTATCAGATCAGATATTGTAAACTTTTAATTGTCCAATTTTCCATTTCTCACAGTAAAATAAATCAAATTGTGTTCAAAAATTAAATACGGCTTACATTACCTATCTGACAGATACTCAATACTTTTAGGTATACAATTTTACAACTTAATATGTAGATTTAAAAACTAAATAGTCGCCACATTCACCTTGTGGTACAGTACGAATAATACAGGCTGTGTTTCATGACGCAACAGATTATGGCTATTTCATAGGATAAAAAGAACGACCACAGGTATAGCAAATTATTTTTTAAATAAATGAATTAAAAAATATGTTCAACAAGGAATTTGTGGAATGCAAATTTAAGGCTTCCCATAAATGGAACAATATAATAGCACGATAAAATGTCGGACAGCCGCATCATAGATAGGTGCGAGACGTCTGGTACTGAAATTGTTAATCGACCTGCCAAACGGACAATTAAGGCTATTCTTCCTATAATGGGAGTGGCCTATGACCAGCAGTAGACTTTTAGAAGAGTAAAAGAGTTGTATTACTAAAAAGTTCCAGTGGGTGAAGTGGGGGGCCATATTGCACCTAATTTTGAACTTAAACTAAATAGGAACTTCATAATATTTATTAAAGAGACCTTTCAAATTATGATCTCTCGAACAAATACTGTAGAATTTTTTTTAATAGGATAGGGTGACAAATGAGCACACAGTCCACATGATGGTAAGTGGTTGCTGTGGGTCCATATAAATCTATATTTATCCTCGTTTGCGAATCATAATGCAGACGCGTTGTGACCCGTGAGGACCAAGATGGAATGCCTCTTTTCCAGTAAAAAGGGTCTCCGGTTCTCTACACTCACCATACAAAACTCAGCAGTGTTAAGCTGCTATTTGCGCTGGTACTCTGTGAGAGCGTGGTCCTTCCCCGGTCGAGCCGACCCATTCGTGCTACAACTATACTACTAATATAGCTGCAGCTTGGCTCTACCAAGTAAAAGAGTAGAAGAATTACAGAAGTTGTAATGCTGTGACATATTAGCATATAGACGAACAGAACAGTTATAAGCTTTCATTGTTATCATCACCATCATTATATCCTATCTAAGTCTACTGTTGAACATAGGCCTCCCCTATATATTCCCTCGAAAGTGAATGGGAATTACCATAGTTAATATGCATGGCAGGCGGGTCAGCAACAGTAGTTTTTGTATTATTTTGAGTTATTATCAATGTAAAATATCATTCTACCTAACTCGCTCTCCTGATCTGTAATCTTATGACCACCTTCATTACATTGAATTGCTTATAATTTTGCTTATAATTTATCAATTAGATTGTTCTTCTTTCCTTTCTTTAAAAAAAACGTTAGCCCCACACTAGGATTTTTTCCTGTATCGTGGAGGCAGTTTACAAACATAAATTGCACGAGGACAAACATTCAGACCCCGAACAATTATTTGTAGACCATACAAATACTTGTTCCGTGCGGGATTCAAACCCGCAGCCCCCAGCGCAACAACTTATTGCTAAGCCACTGCGCCACGGAGCCCCATTTCTTCCAACAACAATACACCTAACATCAAGCAATATAAAGGAAACCTGTTTACAATTCGATGCTAGTATATAGTTTAGATATAAACAGAATTTAATCATAAGAAATTTGTTTGAAGTTGTTCACAGGTTAAGTGAATTAGAAATGCAATATCATCTCTTAAAAGAGTAATGCAACAATCATATAAATTTAAATGAAACAATTTAGAAATATTTGTTAAATATGGCTAAAGATTGTGTAAATTAAAACTGCACGCTTGGATGTAAGAAATAGTCAAAATATTAAAATATAATAAAACAATATAAATATCCTAATGTAACCTTTATCAATTATGTTCTTTTACGCGAAATCATTAAAAAATCACAAAATCAAAACTAAACCCAAGCGTACCATAGCAAGATTTCAAGAAACAGTTAGCTCATTTTGCGTAGATCGGATCAAAAGAGACGTTAATAACCTCAGGCCCTCCCTTGACCATGGGTATAGCACTTGAAACGTCGTGAATTAAAAAGTAAAATTAAACGAATAAAATTGCCATTGAAAATTCTCTAATATCGTCTTGTTTTTAAGAAGCGGTCTAGAATTTAATGTTTGTAGGATTTTGAAACATGGCCTAATAGTTTTGACTTTGATGTACATATCTATGAGCTGCATTAGCCAGAAACTATCACGATGTTTGTTAGTTTGTTGTATGAACGACGCATCAATACACGGCAAGTGTCACGTTATGGTCGTGAACGATAGATATAGTGTCTGTTTATCCTTCCCAGTAAATACATTTACAACATTTCCTAAGAAAGGTGTTTCTTAATTTAAATTTTGTCTTTAATTCTAACAACAATAAAATGCAATGGGAATATGTGCAACCTCAAAGAAGCTCATTAAAAGTTAGGTATTATTTAAAAAGTTTCGAAGTTTACTGAGTAATTATTGATATTATAAGAACCAAGCTGATATTGATTGGATTGTTGTGAGACGTAGGAAACTTGGCAAAAGTTCTACAGATATTAACCGAAGCGTGAAGTATGTAAGCCTTACGTGTATATAGAATTTGAATATTTAAGAGACAACTGAAATCAGCTAATGAAGGAGTGCTATAATAAATGCTTATATGCAACAAAAACAGATAATAAAACCAACCCAAAACAATTTCAGACACATATGAATTGACTAAATCAAATCAAGAAGTCGCAGCGGTGTTTGAGAAATATTTCACTGATATTCCTATTTTGACAACAGAGTCTTTGAATTCTTCTCCAACTGTCGCCGAGTCATTACTCAAACAGAATGTTAATATCTGTTTAAAAGAAGATTTGAAAAGTATTACCGCAAGATATTGTAAAATACTTTAAAACCATTGATGTAAAGAAAACCGCAGATTTGTGGGGGATTTCCGTGACAGTTATTGCGTCCATAATAGATTTAATTGCACCTCATCTTGCTATTATTTTTAATATTTGTATCGATTCTGGTATGTTTCCTGATTTAATGAAGTATAGTAAAAGTAATACCTTTATTAAAATCTGGTAGTACATTGGACCCCCGCTAATTATAGACCTATTTCTGTACTACCAACTCTTAGTAAAATTTTTGAAAAAAATTATATTGGATCAATTGTTAATATTTTTTAATACAAATAAATTACTTCATAAAAACCAATTTGGATTTACAAGGGGTCGTTCGACGTCTGACGCCGGCGTTGAGCTAATGAAATACACTTTTAATGTCTGGGAGAATTCACAGGATGCCTTAGGTAATTTCTGTGATCTTTCCAAGGCTTTCGATTGTGTTCATCATGAAACATTAATCAGGAAACTACAAAATTACGGTGTAAAAAATTTGGCGCTTAGACTTATTACTTCATATTTAAGTAACAGAACTCAAAAAGTCGTGATAAATGGTAAAGGTTCCTCCGGATCGGTAGTATCAATGGGCGTTCTTCAGGGCTCGATTCTTGGCACATTCCTGTTTTTAATCTATATTAATGACTTACCTTATCTTGTAGGGGACAATCACGATAAAGTATTATTTGCTGACGATACCTCTTTAATTTTCAAACTCAAACGGCAGTTAATTACTTATGACGATGTAAATATTGCTCTATCGAAATTAGTACATTGGTTTAACGCCAACAATATGCTCTTAAACGGCAATAAGACAAAGTGTGTTAAATTTACAATACCTAATGTTAAACATTCGAATACCAATGTGCTATTAAATGGGGAGGAGTTGAGTCTTGTGGATACTACTGTTTTTCTCGGTATTACTATTGACCCGAAACTTCAATGGGGCCCCCATATATCTAAATTAGCAAGCAGACTTAGTTCTGCAGCATATGTTGTAAGAAAGATTAGAAGTCTCACAGATGTTGAGACAGCTAGATTAGTGTATTTTAGTTACTTTCATAGCGTAATGTCTTATGGAATTTTGCTATGGGGTAATGCGACTGATATTGAAGCTATATTTGTTTTGCAAAAGAGAGCCGTACGGGCGATTTATAACCTAAATTGTAAAGAGTCCCTCAGAGAAAAATTTAAAGAAATAAACATATTAACTTTTGCATCGCAATATATTTATGAGAATGTAATGTATGTGCATAAAAACATAAATAGCTTTAATAAGAATAAGGATGTGCATACTTTAAATACTAAGAACAAACATAAGCTTGTAATGCCAGTTACTAGACTCCACAGAATCAGTAATTCATTTATGGGGCAATGTATGCGCTTTTACAACAAAATCCCAGAACATATTCAAAGTTTGTCAATAAACAAATTTAAAAGTTTTATTAAAGAAAAACTGTACAAGAAAGGTTATTATAATATCAAGGAATACATGAATGAAAATAACCCCTGGGAATAGGGTGATCGCCACCATGCTGGTTCTATGAAAATATCATTTAAAAATTGTATAAACAAAATTACTGTCAAGTGAAATTATGTTTAAAAAAAAAGTCCCGCTGGGTTTCTTGCTGGTTCTTCCCAGGACAGAGGTATTTTCCGAACCAGTGGTAAATAAAAAATGACTTTCAATAAGAATTATGTAATAATCAATATTGAATAAAAAATTATTCTATTCTATTCTATTCTATTCTATTATATTCTATTCTATTCTATTCTATTCTATTCTATTCTATTCCATTCTATTCTATTCTATTCTAAAAAGTATCAAAATACCAAAATATCAAATCCTAATTCCATGACATTTAAGCATGATGATACATCATCAGATACAAAGCTAATAGCGGATATTTTTGCATCTCATTTTTATTTAACATACGAGTATAAAAGATATCTTAACGACAATAATTAAAATAATATTTACACAAGATTCAAAAGTAATTCCTTTGATGTTATCGGGGAAATTAAATTTAAATCAGACGATGTTAAAAATAAACCGAAACAGCTCGATGTCACATAGTAGGTCGGCCTAGATAATATATATCCACTACATTTAATAAACTGTACAATTGCGTTGATTTTCCCACTAACCATTCTATACAATCGATCTCTCAAAATGGTCATATTCCCTGATGACTGGAAACTAGCTAGAGTGGTACCTTTATTCAAGAATGGAGCAAAAGACTGAGTAGTTAACTACCTTCCAATATTTATCTTGTCAGCAATATCAAAAGTATTTGAGTCATTATTTCGGCCTGTAATTTATCGGCATACTTAAAAATACGTAATTGAAAATCAACATTGTTTTTGTATTAAGAACGACGGCCAGTACAAGCAACATTCATTAATTTAAACAACACTCTCTTCACTTCAGATCTAAAAGAAAAAGTAGATCAAGGTTTACAAGTTGATGCCATCTATACAGATTTCTAAAAAGCCTTCGATAAAGTGAACCACAGCATTCAAATTTATAATTTCTTCGGAATTACAGATAACCTACTGGAATCGTGTAAATCAAACATTTAAATTAATATTTCTAGGATGGTAATTGATAACGAAAAATCAAAGCAATTTGAAACGTTTGCAGGAATACTCGAGGGCTTTATTTTAGAACCTATATACTTTAACATCTTTGTCAATGACTTAAAATATGCGATTAACGATTCATATTTATCCCCGATGACTTTAAAATCACAAAAACGATATGAACAATTTCAGATGTCCAACATCTTGAGGA
Organism: Parnassius glacialis; assembly: GCA_033319125.1. Taxonomy (NCBI): domain Eukaryota; kingdom Metazoa; phylum Arthropoda; class Insecta; order Lepidoptera; family Papilionidae; genus Parnassius; species Parnassius glacialis. The sequence continues at coordinate 2,244,813 of JAVANC010000026.1, forward strand.
AGACATTATTAACATCAAGAATAGTGTAACAATAATAAGATGTTCCTAAATGCTACGAAATGCTATCACATTAAATACAGCAGAAAACGTAATAAATTTTAGTCGAAATACACAATATAGCTGGCACCAAGTTGGAAGAAGTGACTACTAATTGAGATGGATACTAATCGAAATGGATGGCCATATGAAATTTTCGGACCATATTGACAAGACAATGGGGAAAACAAATAGGTCGCCAGGCTTCATATAGAGAAACTCAAAGGATGAATCCTTTGAGTGTAAAATCAGATACTGTCATTCAGCTTTACAACAGTTTTGTAAGGAGTAAGTTCGCGTGTTTAAACACAGTATAGTGCCCTATTTATAAAACTCACTTAGACAGAATTGAAAAAGTTCAGAATAAAGTAATTTGTAGCCAAACCTACCATTTGGTACTCCAAGATATAGAATAGAATAGAATAGAATAATTTTTTATTCAATATTGATTATTACATAATACTTATTGAAAGTCATTTTTTATTTACCACTGGTTCGGAAAATACCTCAGTCCTGGGAACAACCAGCAAGAAACCCAGCGGGACTTTTTTTTTAAACATAATTTCACTTAACAGTAATTTTGTTTATACAATTTTTAAATGATATTTTCATAGAACCAGCATGGTGGCGATCACCCTATTCCCAGGGGTTATTTTCATTCATGTATTCCTTGATATTATAATAACCTTTCTTGTACAGTTTTTCTTTAATAAAACTTTTAAATTTGTTTATTGACAAACTTTGAATATGTTCTGGGATTTTGTTGTAAAAGCGCATACATTGCCCCATAAATGAATTACTGATTCTGTGGAGTCTAGTAACTGGCATTACAAGCTTATGTTTGTTCTTAGTATTTAAAGTATGCACATCCTTATTCTTATTAAAGCTATTTATGTTTTTATGCACATACATTACATTCTCATAAATATATTGCGATGCAAAAGTTAATATGTTTATTTCTTTAAATTTTTCTCTGAGGGACTCTTTACAATTTAGGTTATAAATCGCCCGTACGGCTCTCTTTTGCAAAACAAATATAGCTTCAATATCAGTCGCATTACCCCATAGCAAAATTCCATAAGACATTACGCTATGAAAGTAACTAAAATACACTAATCTAGCTGTCTCAACATCTGTGAGACTTCTAATCTTTCTTACAACATATGCTGCAGAACTAAGTCTGCTTGCTAATAAAGATATATGGGGGCCCCATTGAAGTTTCGCGTCAATAGTAATACCAAGAAAAACAGTGGTATCCACAAGACTCAACTCCTCCCCATTTAACAGCACATTGGTATTCGAATGTTTTACATTAGGTATTGTAAATTTAATAGACTTTGTCTTATTGCCGTTTAAGAGCATATTGTTGGCGTTAAACTAATGTAACAATTTCGATACAGCATTGTTTACATCGTCATAACTAATTAACTGTCGTTTGAGTTTGAAAATCAAAGAGGTATCGTCAGCAAATAATACTATATCGTGATTGTCCCCTACAACATAAGGTAAGTCATTAATATAGATTAAAAACAGGAATGGTACAAGAATCGAGCCCTGAGGAACGCCCATTGATACTACCGATCCGGAGGAACCTTTACCATTAATCACTACTTTTTGAATTCTGTTACTTAAATATGAAGTAATAAGTCTAAGCGCCAAATTTTTTACACCGTAATGTTGTAGTTTCCTGATTAATGTCTCATGATGAACACAATCGAAAGCCTTGGAAAGATCACAGAAAATACCTAAGGCATCTTGTGAATTCTCCCAGGCATTAAAAATATATTTCATAAGCTCAACACCGGCGTCCGACGTCGAGCGACCCCTTGTAAAACCAAATTGGCTTTTATGAAGTAATTTATTTGTATTAAAAAAAGTTAACAATTGATTCGAAATTATTTTGTCAAAAATTTTACTGAGAGTTGGTAGTACAGAAATAGGTCTAAAATTAGCAGGGTCCAATGTACTACCAGATTTAAATAAAGGTATTACTTTACTATACTACATTAAATCAGGAAACACACTAGAATCGAAACAAATATTAAAAATAATAGCAAGATGAGGTGCAATTAAATATATTATGGACGCAATAACTGTAACGGGAATCCCCCACAAATCTGCGGTCTTCTTTATATCAATGGTTTTGAAGTATTTTACAATATCTTGCGATAATACTTTTTCGAATCTAAATTCTTTTAAACAGATATTAACATTCTGTTTGAGTAATGACTCGGCGACAGTTGGAGAAGAATTCAAAGACTCTGTTGTCAAAATAGGAATATCAGTGAAATATTTCTCAAACACCGCTGCGACTTCTTGATTTGATTTAGTCAATTCATTGTTAATTTTTAATTGATAGCTTGAGTTACGATGTTTGTCTTTACCGGTTTCATTATTAATTATACTCCACGTCATTTTAACTTTATTCTTAGCCGTCTTAATTTTGTTGCTAATATGTAACGATTTGGCTGCGGAGCAAACTCTTTTAAACATTTTAGAATAATTTTTAACATATTTTTTAAAAGCATCAGAAAGATTATATGATCTTTCATGGTAAAGATCATATAACCTTCGTCTGCTTGTATGAATTCCTACTGTCGCCCACTCATTAAATGCCTTGCGACTGTTTCTGGAGAATGTTTTAGAAGTAAATGTTTTTTTAAATTCATTGCTTATAAGGGTAAATAATTGTTCATATAAATAGTCTGCATTGTTCTTATAAGATAGTGATGGAAGGTTTTTTATCATATTACTTCTAAATCTCTCCAGGCGTTTTGTATTAATAGGAACAAACACACTTTTCTCAATTACCTGTTTTTTGTGCATATAAGGTAATGAAACCAGTTGTCCACAGTGATCTGAACTAAGTTTTTGAATTATTGATTTGTTAATTGGCACGACACCTGTAAAAATATTATCAATACAAGTTGCACTACACCCTGTAATACGTGTAGCTTCAAAGAATAAATTACCAAGATTATAGTATTTAAACAAAAAGAAAAATTTAATACTGATGGAAGAAGTTTCCAGGAGATTGATATTAAAGTCTCCACACACTACAAGAGATTTATTCTGTTTATTAAGCTTAACTAAAACTTCTTCCATAACCTTTTCAAAGGTATCATAATTTGAACATGGGGGTCTGTAAACACTGACAACAATAAGGTGCTCAAGCTCAACGCATGCCATTTCTACAGTACGCTCAACAGAGAGGCTCACAATGTCTTTACGTTCTTTACATGATAAGGATTTATTAGCTAATATTAAGGAGCCACCACGTAACTTAGTATCTCTATTGAACGAACTGACCACCTGGTGATTACTGAAATTAAATATGGAGTTATAATCTTTCAACTAATGTTCAGTAATACATAAAATATGTATACTGTTACTATTTAAAAATAATTCAATTTCTAATTCTTTGCCTAACATACCTTGTATGTTTTGATGCACCAGGTTTATACAGTTTTTATTATTGTTATTTTGTGAAATTACATAATTATGTATTGGTAAGTTGCATTCTAAGCTATTTAAATTATCTTTGCTAGAGATTACCTCTATTGTGTTATTATCTAATTTAAATTACTTGGAACTGGTTCCAAATCATATGTAAAATTATTTTGTTGCTCAAAAAAAGCAGGTGTCAAGGTAGCCAAATCATTGGCTGAGTTAAAATATAAATAATAAGATAGCGTATTTGCTACCAGTCTTAAACTATACTTTGATAGGTAATACCTATCTCTTGTCAAAAACTTCTTAATTAAATTATTTAAATGAATTAAATGAAATTTATAATTATTACAATTATATGTGTTTTACATTATTATTGCATATTAAATTAGTCATTTGGATATTTAAATCATGTCTTAATTTATTTTCTTGTGGCAGACCCCATAAGTAAGGCAATGTAAACAGAACAATCTTGTGAACATTTAAATTATTTAGAATTTCAATATAATCCAATAATTGTTTTTTATTCACATTGCCCCTTCTCCCAATAAGAAGTATCAATATACTATTAGAACTATGGCTACTTATTAGAATTTTATTTATAATTTGACTAAATGTTGCTCCAGGCATACAATAATTAGTAATTTGGTGTTCCTTTAGACAGTTATTTAACACTAAACCTAAGTTTTTACCTATATCATCACTGTACACAACAATATTATTTTTGCTAACATTTAAATTATTCAAATTATTTTTCATTCTGGAACTGTCATGGAGTTTATAGGTAGGAGAGGGATTATTTTTCTCCATATTATTAACACATACTGTCCCTGAAGTAACCGGTAATGAGCGCTGACACTCACACTGATGCTTTACTAATGACTCAAAACGTTCCTCATTATATTTACACAGTGTCACCAGTTCGTCCATGGCCAGTATATGTTCCTTTATTTCATTTTGAGCTAATTTATATTTATTTGTTATAACTTGTAGTGCATTATGAAGTGAAGAAATTTCTGAATTAAGATACTCCATGTCAGTCTCATAACTTTTCCTAATGCTATCCACCTCAATTGAATATATTTTGACCTTATTAATTAATTCTTGTTTTTCTTTACATAACTTATCATGATTTTTAATACTTATTTTATTTTTTATGTTTTTTTGCAATTTATTAATGTATTTATTAATTTTAATGTATTTTTTTAATTTATTGTTACTGCAAGCGATTCTTCCTGCTGTTCCCGATATGAAGACATTTTCACCTGTCAAATCCACTGTTGATGATGTTTGTAACAATTTTGAGGATTCTTGAGACGTTGTGCATTCTACAAGTTCATGGAACAGACTCTGAGTTTTGGAGGCTTTTAAATTGTCTAAGTTTTTGTTTAGTTGTAAAATTTGCTCTTGGGCTTCATTCAATTGTAATTGCAATGCAGCAATGAATTTGAGAGCTTCCTCATATTCCTTGCTGCACTGATCAATCTCATTGACCGTTCCCTGAAGCTGGTCCCTTTCTTTTAATACATTAAGATAATCTGTGTGTTACGTTGCCATGTCACACTTTAATTGTGTATTCTTTTTAATTATTTCAACTATTTCTTTTTCATTGTCATCCCTTTCTTTTAGTAATATTTCACACTGCTCCTTGCACACCTTTAGTTCCTGAAGCGCGAGCTGGAGCTGGGTCTCAAGCTGGCGCGTCTTGGCATTACGAGTATTCATTTTGCTATGTATTTATTAGTTAAAATATTAAAACTAGAACTTCTACTTAATACAGAAGTAGCAGTGTAACTATCGACAAGAAGTTATAGTGTGAGGTTATATTTGTAGATTTTAAATGAAACGCTTAAGAAAAGATTTAAATATGTAAAACCGAACTGAAAAATTATGTAATAAAAAGGGATAACAAGAATTACAATATGCAATATTCAAACAATATATGTACGTTACCTGTCACTTAAAATCCGAACGTTTAAATATAATATATTTAAGTAAGTAACTTACATTTTACTTAATACACAGTATAATTTAAACACAATTAACAATTGCAACACAAAATTGAGGTGGATATTAATGATTTATAATAGTAAAACTTAAATTTATTTGGGAGCTAATATTTATATCAAAACCTATAATGAAAAAATTAAGCATTTTCAACTGGGGTCCCTTCCTTACGCTGAAATCACTTAGACATATCACTCCTACATAAAGTTGTCAATAATCATATACACTGTATAATTGTAATAAATTATTGTTACATAAATCGGAATTTTGACCCTTTCTTATCCAGATTCCAATTTAACGTACCATCTAAAATACCAGGATATCCGTGTAGTCTTTTAAGAAAATTTTGTAGAACAAACTTGGATCGCGACACCCCACTAATCCGTATTTATGTCGTCTGTACAACGTGCTCATCAAAAATATACCCGAACTTGACATTTACCATGATAACCTCACTCAATTTATTACCAAACATAAGCAACGTACGTTAAAATGCGGTTGTACAAATTAGCTTTTATTTCTTGATTTTATATTTTAATCAGTTCGTTTAACTTATTGTTATACAATGCATGCTGTGATTGCCTATAATTACAAGACCAGTTAATCATGTAAAATTCATAATACTATAATATAACCAAACATTCATTGCTGTTTCTTATGTTGGCAATACAAATATTTAAAAAAAAATAAGTCAGAATGTGTCAAAAAGGGAATGTATGGCAATTCATACTGCTGTGTTAGTCCCTACTTTAATTTGTGGTAGTAAAAGTTGGGTGTGGTAAAAGAAGCACTAGAGTAGAATGAATTTCTGTAGAAATGCAGTCATTAAGGAGTATGCTAGAGCTGAATCTGAATGACAGGGTAAGGAAATGTGTAACTAACGAAAAATGTGGTTTGCAAGATGATGTTATGGCCAGTATTCAGAAAAGAATGCTTCGGTGGTTTGTTCATGAAATAATGAACGAGGAAAGAGTTACAAATCAAATCTATATTGCAGAAGTGAATGGCAGTGTTGGGAAGAGACGTCCTAAACGAAGGTTTATCGATCAAATTAGCGATATGATGAAATTGGGCCAGATTAGGAGTACCCTTAACCGACGAGTGTTTATGCGTAGATATATGGATGTAAGCGAGAGAATAAAGGTGTGTCAGGATCATGCCAAATGGAATTCCGTAGACTCTGCCTACCCCTCTGGGTGACAGGCGTGAATATTAATGTATGCATGTATAAATATTTATTACATAAATTGAAGTATTACCACAAAATGCTTAATATTATAAGGGTATGGTACAAATGTATTACTGAAAAAACTTCTAAAAATCCTATAAAAATATTTTTTATAGGATAGGGGTGATAAACGAGCACACAATCCACCTGATGGTAAGTGGTTGCTGCAGCACATAGACATCTAAATCTATTCTCGATTACGAATCAAAATGCAGATGCGTTGTCACCCGTGAGGACTAAGATGTAATGCCTCGTTACCAGTAAAAAGGGTCTCCGGTTCTCTACAGCAGATCAATGCTGTTGTGTTTCGTATGGTGAGTATAGAGGACCAGAGACCCTTTTTACTGGAAAATAGGCATTCTATCTTAGTCCTCACAGCTGACAACGCATCTGCATTTTAATTCGCAAACGAAGATAGATGTAGATGACTATGGGCCACAGCAACCACTTACCATCAGGTGGATTGTGGGCTCGTTTTTACCCTTTTTTCTATAAAAAAAGTCAAACCGTGAACCACTTATTATAATAAAGACCACGTATAGTAAAGCGCAACTACGGAACCCTGTTTCTACATTGTGCGTGACCTACCACGCACTTGACCAGTTTTTTTTTATTATATTATTATTTTTCCTCTTTTACCACTCCTGGTGGGCTTCAATTGCTTGTGTTTGGAGTAGTTCACTACAGGAGTCAAATGGCGGATTCAAATCGATGACCATTGAGTTCGCGGTTCGTAATATAACATTAAGTTATTGTTGCTTAAAAATGTCGCAAAAGTTGTTCTATATCTCAAATAAAGAATTCCATAGAGTGCTTAGGCTTGAGACATTTTTTGATATTATGATACATACATAAACACTCACGCCTGTCACCTAGAGGGGTAGGCAGAGACTATGGACTTCCATTTGGCACGATCCTGACAGACCTCTCTCGCTTCCTCCACATCCATATACCTACGCATACACTCTCGTCGGTTAAAGGTACTCTTGATTTGGTCCATTTTCAATATATCGCCAATTTGGCCGATAAACTTTCGCCTAGGGCGACCCTTCCCGATTCTGCCGTTCACCTCTGCAACATAAATTTGCTTTGTCACTCTTTCTTCATTCATTCTTTCTACATGACCAAACCACCGAAGCATTCCTTTCTTAATCCTGGTCACAACATCATCTTGCAAACCACACTCTTCTCTTATTAAACAATTTCTCACTCTGTCATTCAGATTCATCCCTAACATACTCCTTAATGACCGCATTTCTACAGCATTTATTCTACTCTCGTGCTTCTTCTGCCACACCCAACTTTCACTACCATACATTAAAGTAGGCACTAACACAGCATTGTGAATTGCCATACGTGCCTTTTTGGACACATTCTGACTTTTCACAATAGAGTGTAGAGCCCCATTCACTCTATTTCCTGCATTCACTCCTCGTTCTATATCCTTATCATATCTACCATCCTTGCTAAACACACATCCCAAATACACAAACTCATCTACTTGTTCTACCAACTCCCCTTCTATTCTTATTTCACATATCGTTTTACTTTCTTCTCTTTCAAAAACCATAACTTTCGTCTTACTTGCGTTCACTTTCATTCCCTTTTCTTTTAATGTCCTGTTCATTAATGTAACCATCATTTGCAACTCGGCCGCCGAAGACGCAAGTATGACTTGATCATCGGCGTACAAAAGGCATTTGACGGTTAACTCACCCATTCTTAACCCGCATTCTTCTACTTTCAAATTTTCCAAACAACTGTCCATAAATAGGTTGAACAGCCACGGGGAAGCCACACAGCCCTGTCTGACACCTTTATGGATGCCAAACCAGTCCGAGTAAGCCCCGTTGATCCTGACACAGGCACTAGAGTCCCTATATAGAGACTTCAATGCCTGTATCAGACCAGCGCTCAACCCAAATGAGGTCAGTGTTTGCCATAACACGTTCCTGTCCACTCTGTCATAAGCCTTTTCCAAGTCCATGAACGCACAAAAAACTTTCTGGTTTTTGGCCAAAAATTTCTCCGCAATCATGATATTATGAATCATTTAAATATTTATTACACTTTATTTTTGATGAAGTGTATCTAAAATGTAATATAATTAGAGTGAGAAAAGTAGTGCTAATTACGAATAGCTAATTTCATGCGCTTTTGTAACTTGTTGTGTTAATTAAGAGGCGTTTTATGACTTACCGGGAGGAAAAAGTTTATTCACTCGGCTTTTTTAATATCGTGGTCACAAGAAATAAACAAAGTAAATTTGCGGAGCCTTGTAAGAACAACTTAAATAGTGCATGTTTACAAGAGGAGAGTCACAGTATACTGGGTTTATTCCCCGACGATATCAATATTTTTTTTTTCATTTTCGTATTGATTTACTATTTACGTCGCTGTGAATAGAAATCATAATAAGAAAATAATGAAATATTTCGAAAAGTATCGGCTACCTTAACGCATTAAGACACGCGGCAGATATATTTCCTTGGCCTTAAACCCTTCCAAGTTTAAAGGGTTGTGACGAGGCCCGTGACTGTACATAAGCTTTAATGTATTTTTCAGTAAGTGTAATAATGTCCTGAAGATCGAAATTTGGTCACGGCGGCCGGTCTCAATCACCATCATCATCATTACAGCCTTATACAAGTCCGCTGATGAACATAGTCCTTCCCCAAGGAATGCCACAAAGCACGGTCTTGAGCCACCTACATTCATTGACTTCCTACATGTTTTACCAGGTGAACACTCCATCTATTGGGTGGCCGCTCTAAAATTGCCTGCCATTCGAGAACCTTTCTTCCCCATCGGTTGTCGGTTCTTCGAGCTATATGGCTGACTTATTGCTACTTTATTATTAATTCACGCAAAGAAATCCCTAAACTCATTAAAATGAAAAATATAACTATTAATAATTAGTTTTATATATTTTTATATATCTTAAACATGTTGTGTGTTATATACTGTGTTTTATATTTATTATCAGTTTTAGTACGTTTATTTTATCTTGTTTTTATTTTCCAATTCTTTTTAGTTTATTTATTATTAAATTGAAAAAAGTATTTAGTATAAATTTATTCGCATTTTGGTGACTGCTTATGAGTTCAAATTTAGGGACGACCACCGAAATAACATTATATAATTAAAACATTTGTTGCAAATAAATTATACAATTGGCGGACTTAATGCCTTTAGACATTTTCTGCCAGTGAACCATGACCTAAGCATAGAATACTTAAGAAGGTGCCATAAAAACATGAAATTATGTAAACATGAATGTAAATATAAAAACTAACATAACACACAATTTGTAAATATAACATAATACACATTTTAAGCTAACTTACATACGAATATATGCAAACAGACACATTTAAGAAAGTTAGCCGCTGGAAGAAGAAAGGTTAAAAAGGCTATCAGACATCCTATTCTTAAAGGTAGCACGTGGTAGAGCCATACTGCAAATATATTACTGGTATAGTTGTAGCACAAATGTGTCGGCTCATCAGGGTAGGACCACGCTCTCACAGAATACCAGCGTAAAATAGCAGCATAACGCTGCTGTGTTTCGTATGGTGAGTGTAGAGAACCGGAGACCTTTTTTTACTGGAAACGAGGTTTTCCATCTTAGTCCTCACGGGTGACATCGCATCTGCATTTTGATTCGTAATCAATGATAGATTTATATGTCTATGGGCCACAGCAACCACTTACCATCAGGTGGACTGAGCGCTCGTTTGTTACCCTAATTCTATAAAAAAAGCAACAGAAGTTGATTTCCTAATATGTGGAGGTAATTTATTCCAAAGCCTTATGACATCAGCAGTGAAAGAATGAGACATAAATTTGGCACGGCGAGGAAAAACACATAACGTAGTTCCCTCGGAGTATCGCAGGTTACAATCGTGAGATATAAAGATAATTAGATACTGAAACATGCATTTCAGATATTGGGGTGTACATGGAAAGGATTAAAATAGTGTGCGCAGAATTAAGATCATCTACGCCGATGTTAAGGGAGCCTTTTAAGCGTAGAACGATATAAGTTTTAATAAGATTTATACTTTGACATTAAGCAGGATTGACATCAATGTCATAACTTTTGCATCAGTCATAGATGCAATTCAGATTTAGATTAAAGGTACAATTCCCCTAGCTGACCGCAGACAGCAGCAGAAGGCGACGTGTCGTCGCGTCATATCGCTGCAGTCATGATTCCGAACCCGACTACAGGCAGCAGCAGCACGTGTTACAATCTGTTCCGAATGTTCTGTGGGTAATAATAATGTCCTCCAGACCGAATTTCGGCCACGGCGGCCAGTCTCAACGGAGACTAGCCATATGCGCAGGACAGGATTATAGTAATATGCCCAAGTGTATGCGCAAGCACAGGTGCACTCTCTATTCCCTCACTCTCATAGTCCGATGGGGCGGTAAACCGACACGACCGGAGAGAGATCAGGCGCAGGACCAACGGCTTTACGTGCTTTCCGAGGCACGGGGGTGAAACACCGCCAACTACCCGACTCCGGGCAGCTATTGAGAATTTCTTAATGGAAAAACTCAATAACTGATTTTTGGCCTGACCCGGGACTCGAACCCGGGACCTCATGATTAGCAGTAGCACTACTACAACCACTAGACCAACGAGGCAGTCAAAGTTCTGTGGGTACTCTATTTATGTAAACAAAATAGGTACTATATTTGTATATATATTTATATATACCTATTTACTGTTTTTATTTAACTCCTTTCCTATATTTTTTCAAATATTATCTTTTGTCACACTTCAACTTCAACTTCACTTGGGGAGTGCTTTTAGCCGGGATGGAAGATGTGATTTAGATGTGGACAGGCGTGTCGCTGCCGGGAACATAATCAATGGTGCCTTGACTGCGTTAGTCAAAAGGCAAGGCGTAGTGAAGAGTGCACTCCTTGCAATACATAACGCAGTGTTGGTACCGACTTTGTTATATGGCAGCGAAACCTGGGTGTGCCAGAAGAAGCATAAAAGCAAGTTGAATGCAGTGGAGATGCGATCTCTTCGTAAAATGTGCGGCGTTACCATGGCCGACCGAAAGCGAAACGAAGAGATTCGCAATATGGCAGGTTTGAAAGATGACCTTATCACAAAAATTGATAAGGGCGTGCTTCGATGGTTTGGGCACGTTGAGCGAATGAGTGAAGACCGAATGGTGAAGAAAATATATAGCGCGAAAGTTAATATTAAAAGGTGTCGAGGTAGACCGAGACTAACTTTCGAAGACCATGTGAGCAAACTGCTCGAAGAGGGGAGGGTCAAGAGTACTCGGATACCTAGACGTGCATGTATGAAGAAGTTAATGAATCTGAAAGAAGCGAAAGAGCTATGTAAGGATCGTGACACTTGGCGATCTGTTCTGTCTGGCTACCCCGTCAGGGATTGTGCGTGAAGATAAGTAAGTAAGTAAGTCACACTTCAAATAATTATTGTGAGATGCATCGTAGAGTGCGCAATATTGGGCCACCTGATTTATCAGTTTCTCTTTCACAGAATCGGTGAAACTCATTTTTTGAGAAAAATTCAACGTGTCGGTCGGCCGTTGGCTGCACTACTGATCTGCGGTCGGGCGACATGTTGTCTGCCGCTCCGGAAAACGACGTGTCGGTAACTACGGAAGGTATTTCATAGAACTACTTAGAAAGCAGTAGTGTCGCGACGACACGTCGTCTGCTGCTGCTGTCTGCGGTCGGCTACGGAATGGTTCCTTAAAGCGTCGATCGCAGAGTAAATCTCTGCTGAACTGATTCGAGCATACAGCTATAAATTATCATCATACAGACGGTAGGGGAATAAAATGACAGTGCTGATCCCACGGTAGCATATTGCTATGTCTCATGCCATACAATTATGTACTTACTTTTTGTAGCAACAAATAAAATTATTTCTTAAAAACTAAAATTACAGCCCATAGAAATCGCCCTACTTAGCATAGACCTAATAAATATATAAATAAAAGGAGTATTTCGATTAACTTTTGTAAATTATTAAAAGCAGAAAAATATAAAACATGTTATGCGTGTGTGGTGTTGTCAAATAAAAACTTCGAATGAGCATATTACGCTGCCGCAAAATATTTACAACAACGATGATTTTCAGCAAATCCCAATAATAATTTATGTGAGTCTGCGCTGGTGACAATAGGTTGGAGGCTTCAAACCCCACTAAATCTAAATTTATGACACTCGGCTCGAAAGATGAAATTGCATATTCTGCAGTGTGTAAAAGTCGAACGTCTTATACAGGCAATAAACTTGTGTTTGTAGATGATTGGATGTGAAGGTGTGTTTTCAAGTATGTAGTACATATTTCGTTACTTCAATATCCCGAACAGAGAATATGATTTAGAGAGAGCAAAATGCCTGCGCGCGGTACTGTTTAAAAATAACGCCATAATCGCTTATACTGCTGAGTGTGGACTAAAATTAGATATCTATTAAGTAATAAAGGTTATTTTTGTTTTATATTCATACGTATTAAGTGTATTGTGTTCTGTGTACAGTTTTTTTCTATTGTCAGTTTATAATTACATTGATGCCAGCGGAAATCAAACCTAGGTTGCTCAGGTATTGTAAATTTTACGGACAACGCTTGATACACATTTTTAACCCTCCGTGCATCAGGTGGCGTTTGACAAACCCCAGTCCTTGAAATTTCGCAATAATTTTAAAACTTTGGACGCACCAAAGCCAAAGTTCTCAGTAACTGGAGTTGGAACGTTGCTGCTACGACCAGTGGCTCTAAGTCAATCCTGCAGCAACTTCCAAACGAGCTACATGCACTTAAAGTACGTATGGGCGTCACACACCCCACCTCGTATGGCACGTTGATAAAGAGTTAAGATTTTAATTCGATGTAATTTATGTATATTTTTAATAATGTGTGTTTAATTTAAGTTTGTTTAGCATTTTAATAGATATTAATTCGTTACAAATAATAGTTTACAAGAAAAATGGCGTAGATCAATAAAGTTGATATAAGGTAGGTGACCCAAATAAAGCCTATGTCCTAATAAGGCCTATTTTTTAAATTTCCCGCTTCACGATTTCAAATGGCCGCCAATGTTTGAAGATGTGTGCGTTTACATTGAATAACACCCACAAGCACAGCAAGTGGCCCGTGCCGCGTGCGTGTTGGAACATGCAGTCGAAAACAACAACGACGCGGAGCGCACGCTGGTTTTTATAAAATTCTGGCAGAGTAAACAGTAAGTATTTTTATTTGTACAAGGTGTGCTGTGTTTTCATTTTAGGATAATTATACGTGTAACCATCTCCTCACATAAGTGAAAAAGCCGTAATATCGGTGTATTCCATACAATTGTTGTTTTGTTTACCCATGTGCCATGCCCTAATAAGGCCTACAAAAAAATGTATAGGCCTTATAATGGCACGGGTACAGGCCTTATTAGGACAATGTTTTATGTCAGTTATAAAAGTATCACAGTAAAATAGTAAACCCTTGTTTTCAGTAACATCATGGAAAACGGATCACCAGCTTCTACCAAAGGAAAAAAGGGCTCAGTGGACTTCGCAACAGATGGAAAACGCTGTTAAAATGGTAGAAAGAGGTAAATTGTCTACATATGCTGATGCAGCCAGATACAACATCCCAAGAAGAACCCTACAAAACCATCTAGAGAGTGGGTCGACTACACGAAAGCTAGGTCACTCGGCTACATTGACTACAGAACAAGAAGCTGGACTTGTCAGAAGAATCATACGTTTGGCTGATGTTGGAGTGCTGTTGACATCAAAGATGTTGCGCGTACAGGCTTTTTCATTCTGTAAAATTAAGAAAAATCCAAACTCTTTCATTGATGCCAAAAATGCCGCGGGAAAAAAATGGTTGAGGTTATTTCTCAAACGACACCCTGAATTAGCACATCTTAAAGCACAAATTATGAATACAGCTCGTGCTCAAAAATTAAATAAAGATATTGTTAGCGATCACTTTTCCAAATACAAAAGTGTGCTGGATAGACTTGGAATTGTACATGAACCTGAAAGCATTTACAACATCGATGAAAAACATTGTCGCATATCTTTGCACCATCAGCAGGAAGTTCTGACAGCCAAGGGAGAAAAAGAGTTCATCAAATAGCGAATGAGCATGCTGAAAGTGTGACTGTGCTAGGATGCGGAAATGTTATAGGATCAGCTATTCCGCGAATGATATTGTTCAAAGGCAAGAGATTTAAGCCATAATTCGAAGACAATTTACGTCCAGGCTCTCTTGTGAAGAAGACGCCAAAAGGAAGTATGACGACAGAAACTTTCATAGAGTTTATTAATCATTTGCATAAATACAGAACATCAGAGCCATGTCTCCTCGTATTTGATGGTGCAAAATGCCACCTGGACTTTACTGTTGTCGTGGAAGCTGAGAAATGTGGCATTACTTTATAATGTCTTCCGTCACATACCACGCACGAGTTACAGCCCATGGATAAATCGGTTTATCGTTCTTTTGAGCACCATTGGGACCAAGAGTTGATTAAATACGTCAGTCAGCATCCCGAACGAACCCTTAACAAGACAAGCTTCAATGTCATTCTCTCACAAGTATGGAAGAAATTTATGACTAACCAATATCTCGAATGGGTTTCGCGCTATAGGATTATATCCATGTAACCCAGATGCTATTCCTGAAGAAGCGTTTGCGCCCTCTGCGTTGTCAGAACTTTCAAATCCTATAAACATTGAGAATATTGCTGTCATATCTGATGAATCGGAGGAACAAGAGATTTCAACTGCAAATGTGGAAGATTCAGATGGGTCAGGCACAGATACTGAGAATTTGCCACTGCCCTTGCTCTCAAAAAACAATCCAAATGTTGTAACTCCACGGAAGATAGACAATCAATCAACCACGTGTAAGATTCACGATGTTTTACCAACTCCTAAGATTAAAGCTGTAGTGGCTGCTCAATTACTGGCTTTACATCTGCACAAACTGCAGTTGCTGCAACGCGAAAGCGAACCTCAAAGCGCAAACTTGTGTCTTCTGGGGATTAAACTGGACTAGATTTAGTCGGCCCCAATCCGAGACTTTGTTAAGCAAACACTCGACTTCAGACACAAGATTGTCCCGGTACTCGGCGACGTTTTCCCAAGAAATATTGACATGGCCGGTATATAAGGCATCACCAGTGCTGTCGTCTTCATCGCAATGAATGCTACCATTTAGCAACATATCACTGATATGCAGGAGAAACAGCGTTGGTGATAGCACGCAGCCTTGTGGAACACCAGCGTTGATAGGCTTGAAATCAGAGCATGCACCGTCTACTGCAACCTTGATGCTCCGATCAGCAAAGAAACTGGTGATCCATTTGCATAATTTCTCGGGAAGCCCATAGAAAAGAAGCTTTCAAAGAAGCGCTTTGTGCCAGACCCGATCAAAGGCCTTCGCTACGTCCAAACTAACGGCTAATGCCTCCCCCTTGGAATCTACTGCCTCCGCCCATCTATGAGTTAAGTAGACTAGAAGATCACCAGCTGATTGATCTCGACGAAAACCGTACTGGCGGTCACTAATCAGCTGGTGATCATCAAGGTACCTCATGAGCTGGCAGTTTATAATGGCTTCCATTATTTTGGAGAACAAGGAGGTGATGGCGAGAGGCCTGTAGTTGGACGGGTCTGAGCGGTCGCCTTTTTTAGGGATCGGGTGTACCAAAGCTGTTTTCTATGAGTTCGGGACTACGCCTTGGGAGTAGGAGTACCGAAAAAGACGCGTTAAAACCGGTGCCAACTCCGGAGCACACGTCTTCAGCACAATGGGTGGGACTTCATCGGGCCCACTCGAATTGCTAACGTCCAGGGAGAAGAGTGCTTTGCGGACCGAGCGCTGTGTAAATCGCACATCCGGCATGGAGCACTCACATCGCGGGATGTTCAGCGGTGTTTTCCCCTTGTCATCTAGAGTCGAGTTGGACGCAAAAAGAGAGCTCAACAGATCGGCTTTCTCCTTTGCGACATGGGCCAGTGAGTCGTCCTCTCTGTGCAGAGATGGAAGAGATGGCTGACAGAAGTTCCCTTGGACAGCCTTGACGAGAGACCAGAATGCACGGGTTACCGAAGGAAGGCGAATTAGCTTCTCGCCAATTCTGCCGATGTGCTCAGACCTTCAGATTTAACAGTGGTAGAGCCACGCGGCAGCTTTTGCTGTCGCACGGATGGGCCGGCTCGAACCAGGGTGGTACCACGACCTCACAGAATACCAGTGTGAAGTAGAGGTTTACCTCTGCGTTTAGCTTGGTGAGTGCAGGTGGCCGGAGGCCCTTTTTACTGGAAATGAGGCATTCCATCTAAGTCCTCACGGGTGACAACGCATCTGCATTTTGATTCACAAACGAGGATAGATGTAGATGTCTATGGGCCGCAGCAACCATTTACCATC
Organism: Parnassius glacialis; assembly: GCA_033319125.1. Classification (NCBI taxonomy): domain Eukaryota; kingdom Metazoa; phylum Arthropoda; class Insecta; order Lepidoptera; family Papilionidae; genus Parnassius; species Parnassius glacialis. Next base: position 2,261,978 of record JAVANC010000026.1, read on the forward strand.
AGGTGGACTGTGTGCTCGTTTGTCACCCTTATCCTATAAAAAAAACCTTGCCTTGGCAATGACGCTTTTGAAGGACCTGGAGGCGGAATTATACTTCTTTTTAAGCGCGCTGGTGTTTACATCTCGAGACGTTGATACGTCAGCCATGGTGAGAAAGTTTGACAAGATGCTTTTAACACAGTCAGTAAGTAAATAATGTAATTTAGAGGAAAAAAAATAAGAGATTAAATTAACCAATTACAATACAGTAGAAGATTTTTTGTTGATTACAAGAAAACAACGAATGATTTTAAAGCGACTGGTGGAAATATAAATCGAAATGTGAATATGAGATACTTGCTCAGACTCTCAGAGAGAGAAGTCCAAGTTACAGTTATATTGGAGATTTTATTGATGCAGTAGAAAAATATGACTAGTAGTGACCCAGACAAGAAAAACAATATATGTTCTTAACAAAAATTAAAACACAATGTTTTATTTTTGGAAAGACCGGCAATACCAAAAGGGACTATTAATACGGTCAGAAAAACTACCAAGGAAGATATCCACCCAGTCATCGCCAGCAAGGTCTAAAAAGAGTTTACAACAGAGGTGGAGTTCACCAAGTTCGTGGTCGAGGCAGAGGTCAAGGTCATCCCAGAGGTGAGTCGTTCAGCACTCGGCAAGATGGTTCTGCAGCAGAGTTATGGACTATTGAGGTATATACTGCAGAACTAAATCATATTGATTTTTATTATGAGTTTTGACGTTGAAAAATGTGTCTCTAACGGCACGCATTATCAGTGATGTACGATTATACAGACATAGAACTACTAACAAAATAACTGTGCGTAATTAATTCAATCGCTTTTTTTGGAAAAATTGATCGCATAAATAAACCTTGTGGCTATCTAGAAAAGAAGTTTATTTATTTCAAATATTTTTTAATAATAACAATAAGCCTTTATTTCATGCAAATGATAAACTGCAAATTACCCGTGTAGTGGTACTCACTACAACAAACAACCCGCTCACCAAGCTTGTAAATATGGCATACACCCCCCAATGAATAAAGTTACGAAGAGACGGTCCCCAGTCCTCGGCAGCCTCGCTATTCTTGGCTACGGTGGCGACCATGGTAACAGCGCAGCAGGGGGTGCTAAGAATTTCCGGTGAAGGTTCGTTGCTAGCTACAACAACTAGACCTGGCAACTTTATAACGCACGCACTCTAAGAACTGACAAGAAGATCCTGGAGCTAGAAGAAGAGATAGACAAGTTGCGCAAGAATATTATAGGATTATCCGAGGTCCGAAGAGAGCAGGAGGACTCGGTAATTCTCGAATCCAGCAACTTATTCCATCACCGGGAGGGTGACCATCTAAACAAAGGAAGTGTCGGATTTATCGTCCACAAGTCTCTCGAGAACAACTTTGTAAAGATTGGGAGTGTGTCGACGAGTGTTGCCTACCTTATACTCAGAATCACCAAACGGTATTCGCTGAAGGCTATACAGGTTTATCACTAACCTTGGCACACCCCAATGAGAAGGTGTAGGAAATGTATGAGGATATCTCTAGAGCCATGCATTACTCCAAAATCCACTGCACTCTGTTAATGGGAGATTTCAACGCAAATCTAGGCACAAGAGAGAACGGTGAGCTGAAAGTAGGGAAATTCGGAATAGGGTTACGAAACCTAAAGGGCCAGCAGCTGGTCGACTTCATGGAAAAAGAAGGACTCTTTACGATGAACTCTTTCATATATAAGCGGCCCCACTGGAAATGAACTTGTTCGAGCTCCTAAGGTTTGACAAAAAATAAGATTGACTTCATAATACCGACTAATCATTAACTTCTATATAAATGGGAAGACTGGTCTCCACGACACAGGGAATCCTAGTGTGGAGCCCAGTGATACTGTTTGATATTATAAAATGATAAAATATGAGACATATAAATATGTAACATAACAGTAACTAAGTCAGTATCTGTATATTTTTTGAACTGAATAAATATTTTTTATTTCTTATTATACTTATTATTGTGGCGACTACACGGCAACTGTTTAGTGATCTCTCAGTGATCTCGAGAGTGAAAACTGGTAGCGATTACCGAATGGTTAGGGGCACACTGAAACTTAACGTTAAAATAGAGAGGTGTCGTCTAATGAAGGCAATGCTCCGTTCCCCTCGTGCTCTAATCCAAAATCCCGAAAACTTTCGGCTCGAATAACAAAATCCTTTTCAGAACTTAGAAGATTGCAGTGCAGTGGACGATATGAATGACAAGCTCGTTATGGTTACACCAGCACCACCCGCAATACAGATAAAGCATCCATCAGCATAAATACATAAACGCTGAGTATGTAGTAATTTAAGTAGACTGTAAGCATAGGATTAAGGATTGTAAAAGACAATGGTCAGAATAAATTCACATCTCTCTCTGTGAACACGTAGTTTTTATTTAGTTTTAAGTCTTAGTTTGTATTTAGTTTTAAAAAAGCTCTCGGCAGCTCCCGCAACTTGACTGGCGCAGCCGGTAGGATCACCGGAAAAGCTGTGCCACCGTTCGTGAATATCGCGTATGCAATTTTACTCATTTTCACGCATCGGCGGACGATCCATACAGCGTGGTGATCCAGCGAACCAAAACAAATTCGTCGAGAATAAGGAGCCGTGAAGCTGATGATGGGCACTGCGGGCTGGTGAGTACAACTCTTCACCTCCTTCATATCCCTTAGTAAACTTGGAATTAGACATTTTCCATTTTGACTGTTATTTGGGTTTCAAATACTAATCTTACGTAAATTTTATAAAGTATTAAGTGCAACAAATAACTATTACTTAAATAAAAATTAAAATAATATTAATTTAATTGTAAGACGTACATAATATTAAGTCCCATATTACTCGATAAAGTTATAGAGTATATTATATTAAGTATTATACATTATATTAAGTTCTTATTGTGTCTACATGTGTTTGTTAATTTAAAGATTACTCGACACATTAATACATAATAGATTATTACTTATACTCGAATTTTCCTTACAACATTTGTGGAACTGGTAGAGTTATAATAAATATTTTATATTTTTTTTTATTTTTATGTAGAACCAGTGAATAAATTATTAAAAATGTCGGAAATCAAACTTATCCCTAACGAATTAACTAAAATAATACCAACATTTAGCGGCGATAAGCGCCATTTAAATTTATTTTTGCGTAAATGTGAATATATAATAAGTAACTTTAAATCATCCGATGTGCAAAATGAATATATAATGCAAATAATTACTAGTCGTCTTACGGGCGAGGCTACGTCGCTTATCAGTGAACGGGAAGATATAGAGACGTGGGCCGAATTCAAGGAATTGTTTTTAACTCACTTCGGCGACCCACGTAGCAAGGAATGTTTAGCCATAGAATTAGAAACTTTAAAGAAACACCAAAATGAAAATTATATAGATTTTTGTGCTCGTATACAATCCGCTAAATAAGTGTTGTTATCGAAGGTTAATGAAATTGGTGATAAAAACTTAAAAATAAGTAAAACTATTATTTATAATAACACCGCTCTGCAGGTTTTCTTATATAATTTATCCGAAAATATGGTGCGTATTGTTAGGTTGAAAACACCCAGTACACTAGAAGAAGCACTAAGTATAGTTCTAGAAGAAGTAAACTTCGATGACCAATATCAGATGCGTAGTAAAATGTTACAGTCTAGCCATACGTCTAAGCCACAGTCTAGTAGTATACTAGTGCAACAACCATCGTTTAAGTTATGGCGGACTACACCATGATGGTGCCTTAAATATGTAGGACGAGTCGAATCATCTTTACTCAAATCGATCGGACTCAAATAATCCTTATTTATATATTCGCGAATAACATCGTTATATGCGGTATGTAACTCAGGAGAATCCTTAAAATTTTTTCCAAACAATAAAAACACCTAAGTGCTATTCTATATGAGTCACCCAAAGAGAAGGGGTCATCATTAAATGGTAATGATACTATATATCTACCAATGTCGTCACGACCAGTAGCAGCACGAAAATGTTTTTTACACTCAAGGTCACACTGACTCAGAGTGGGCGGCGTGGTGACCTCTTCTAGCTCCCAAAATCGCTTCAGAAGTGAATCCATGGGGTTTTGAACGACGGAACAACAAGTGGTTGTATATTTAAAAATATGTGAAGTAGGTACAGAGCCCATAATCACATAACCGAGTACCGTCTCAATTGCAGGAGGTATATTATAGCTACTGCTATGAACTACATTAGGCAGTAACAAATGCGGAAAAATAGATGCACCCAATAATATATCTACGGAACCTAGAATTCCAAACTCCAAATCCGCAAGCGGCAACGTCGTTATGTGTGAAAGCGCGCTTGAGTCGACAGGAGCGGAAGGTATAATATCCATAATGCGATCGACATCAAGCATTGTAACATCAAAATGTATATCATCCCCTTTAAAACGAGAATGTATTTTATATTTATCGAACCCTTAAAAGATTTTTCCGATCCACCGATTCCCTTAATTATTATGTGTGAATTTTCACATTTATTAGAGAGTCTAAGACGCTGCAAACAATTAATAGTTATGAAATTACTTTGAGAGGCGCTGTCTAGCAAACATCGAGTAGTAAACGGTTTACCGTGTGCATCGTGAACAATCACTTGAGCGGTCGCAAGCAATACTGTGTTAACATTGCACTGACGCTGGTAACATTCAGCGTAACGTTCACTCACTTCGCTCTGCCTGTCATAACGCGGCTTTCTTGTGGACGTTGTGCACAGTGACTGTGTAGCCGGTGCCATTTTCTTACTCGGGCCGGTTTTGTGAGATTTTGTGATTCGTTTTTGGGGTGCGCGTTATCGCGAGTATTGTTATTCGAGACTTTATCTGAATGCAACATAGTATGGTGTCGCAGGTTGCTTGATTGACATTTCATTTTTGAAGAACAAGCGCCTGTCTTATACTTTATACTTAGACAATTTACACAAGCGTTGTTACTTTTACACAATAAAACGTTCTACAAATTTAATTTTACTAAAAGAGGGACACTTGTAAAAATTATCATGAATAATATTATCAATAATAGTTACCTGACTGTGAACATAAGACATACGTCTGTGGATTAGGAACCGTAGAATTGCGAGATTTTATATTATACCTTTGTTTAAAAGAATTATAGTTAGACGCAGCAGCGTTAGTTTGAGTGTTACGATATATACGGTTTTAATATTTTAATAAAATTAATAAATTGTTCAAATGAAAGTATTTTATGTTCACGAGAACACATCCTAAAGGAGCATACGGTTCGATGTCGAATTTCTTTAAAGCTATGTGTAAAAGGATATAGTCTAACAGGTTCTCGATGTTTAAATTATTTAAAAAATTTACCGCCGTTACAAACTTATCCATCAATAATTCAAAATTCGCAGCGGAAGCTTCACCCGTTAGCTTTGGATTAAGAGCTTGATCCAAATAGGTCGATGCCAGGGTACGAGTATCCATATATCTATATAGATACTAGCTTGCCAGGCAGACGTTGTTCTGCCATCTCCGACGACCTTTTGTCCTATAAAAAATCATTAAATTGGTATTAAAAATATTGAGGGTCATTTATCGGGATAAAAACTATCCTATCTCTCAAGTTGGACCAAACTGAACGCAGTGTGCAAAATTTTATTGAAATCAGTTCAGTAGCTTAGGAGTCCATCGCGGACAAACAACGTGACACGTAATTTTTATATCCAGATTATCAGCGCTAGGAGTTACGTCCGAGAACGCAGCTTGAGCCTTTGGCAACAACAGTTTACCTAGTAAATAATAAAGCTTATCTGCATCGGTGAGTGAATGGTTATCATAAACTGTCGATTTAAAACTGGTATAAAACAATGGCAAGATCCGTATATCTACGTCAAACGCAACTAATTCTATAGGTAGGAATCTAGGCTTAGACCTAAGAGTCCCTGGTATTGGTGCTATCTGGCGGTGATGAATTCGAAAACTTCATCATAATGCTTTTAATAAAATAGTACAGATCCTCAAACTATGCATAGACTTGATAGCTAGATTGAGCATTAGGCTCACTTATTAATAATTGCTTATTATACTCGTCCAAAATGGAATGGAAATCTACTCGAATAACGTCCAAAGTTAAGCATGAACTAAGAAATTTAGCTATATTACCTTGAGATAAGTGGGCAACCTTAGCTTGTTCATAAATACTTTGAACACGTTATAACAACGCGTTACGCAATGCTAAAACAATGGTCAATTGTTTGTTTTAATTAATATGCGCTTTATTTGCCATGTCATTGTATTAAAATACATAATAAGTTGTAATAGGGGCGTATTGGGTCCACTATTAACAGACTCCGAGTGGTCTAGTGGCGGAGAAATGAAACTATTTATTTATATGCCTTACTATGTGCTGGCGAATGGTGTATTTTATTCAAATAACCTTGCCTATATTTATACGCCCGGCTACATCCTTAATTTACCAATAAAAAAATATTTTATTTACTTAGCCAATTATAATACATACATTTTGACCAATAAACATTAATCAATAAAATATTATGTATAACTATTATATGTATGTCGCGCTCCGTTTGCCGAAGTAAGACTCTTCGATAGCTTCTCATAGCTGCGTTGCTGTACGGGGCTATAAAAGAGGTGCAGACCGGCGCGCGCGCGTAATCGGCGAGCGGCCGCGGCAAGGGACACAACTCCGGAACAGCAAGAAGAAACGAGCTGCGGCTTTGAAGAAACGGCTCGAAAATGGTCGACGGATGTTTGAAGATAGCCGGCGTGTGAAGACGGGGCGGCGCTGATGATATTTGTGGCTGCTTCTTGTTTCTATATAGAACGTTAAATATATACGTCAAATTATCTCGCATTGATATACAGCCCGCAGTATCTCGGTAGCCGGGGGTAATTAGGAAATAAATGTTTCCTTCAGACCTTCACCTTTTGCGTTATGGTAGCAGCAGGGTAACGTTATTAATTTATTTATTAAACGGTTTAGGGTTGATTAGCCTGGCTGCTACAAAGTAATAAAGATTTATAAAATTATCGACATATATAGATTATTATTTGAAATCAAGAGGGTAGGTAATACGCCGAGACGAATCGTAACACAAATAATGACTAGCATAAAATTGTTAACGTAATGTCTACTAATAAATTGAGTATATAATGTGTATATAAGATATATATATATATATATATATATATATATATATATATATATCGGATATAAGTATATCAATGCAATTTGTGCCGGACGGGCGTAACTCTTCGGAGTAAATGTTGTCGAAGATACTCCGCGAGTCGCTCACGTCCTACACCTGTAGGTTCCGGAATCCTCCCACTGCCGTCTTTCACTGCCGTCTCTGCGGTTGCTGCGGATAAACTGTGGACTGAGGTTCAAAATTAAAATGCACGATTATAAATTTAAATAGCAAGGGAGTGGCCAGCGGTTCGACTAATTAATTTGTCGCGAGATTTTACAACTATTATTTATTTATCACTATTATTCAAAACGGTTGGTCAACTATGGTTGTTCACTATAGGTTGTTCACTATATATTTTAAAATATTTAATTTAAATGAGCGGTAGTATAAAAATATCTGTCCGGAGTAGTTGGTTCTTTAACACTACTGACTAGCAGCTATTAATCAACTAAAATTAGTTGAATTTAACACTTGTGTAACTGCGAATATCAGTTATCACTTTTTTCGTCTAGCTAACACTTTTCACTATATGCCACACCGAATTTTCAGTTGTGACCTTTTTCCGCTAGCTAACACTTTTTCACTATATGCCGCACCGAATTTTCAGTTACGACCTTTTTCCGCTAGCTAACACTTTTTTACTATATGCAACACCGAATTTTCAGTTGCCACTTTTTTCGGCTAGCTAAACACTTTCACTATATATTTCTGCTGGTCACTGCAACTACTACCGGATACTACTGCTGGGCACTGGTAGTTCTTCCTACTACGATATTACAATGTTTCGCCCCCATAAGGTAGACTTCGGCTATACTCTATAGTGAGCCGCTTGCCATTTCCCATTTGCCTCTTTATTTTCAAACATTTTTCTTTATGCAAATGGCACAAATTGCAACATTTTCTATATAATACTAATCTTAATTTTAACATGCTATACATCATTAAATAGACACTTTTGGTCTTCATTAGTACGTGATAAAGGATAATTAATATATTTATATTCAACAAAGTTATTAAGTAAAATGTCCTAAACTTTTACACTAAATGGGCATATTAATTCTTTAATTATCCTATAACTTTTGAGTCGTGCTTAATTATACGAAATACTTCTTTATTATAACGATCTATACATCATATGCTAACTAAATATCATATTTACAACTCTTTTCAGATATAAAATATTCTCATTAATTTTTTGCTTAAAACTATTACGCAGTTAATTTAAATTTCCAGAATGTTCTATAGCGCGGCGCGCTGTGATTGGTCGGTTTTTCTTAAACAAAATAAAGTTGTTTATATTAACTATCATTAAACCGACCTTCTATATAGACATATTGAGAGTTGTAAATACATGGTAAAACTATATTAATACATTATTTAGTCAATATTTTCCGTATTTGCACTTTTTAAACAAATCAATATTCTTTAATCACTTTTTCGTTTAAAGTCTTTTTGGCCGTCTCGAACATTTCTCCCGCCGTGCAGCGTCGCGAAGACTCGTCGCAGCGTCGCTGCATAAATTTCGGTGAGAGACGTTGCCTCTACTTCGGCAGCGGCACGAGTTTCCTGGTTGGCCTCTTGATTAGTCCGTTTGCTGTGCGTACCTCCACAGTGCGGATCTGTCCGTCCGCCCCGGGGTATATGTTTTCAATCCTTCCTCGTGGCCAGGTGTTACGAGGTAACTGGCTGTCAGCTATGAGGACTGGATCGCCCACCTGGAGATCGGGGCCTTGACCATGGGCCTCCCGCCGGTTTTGAAGTTCCGGCAGATATTCTTTGACCCAACGCTGCCAGAACATGTCAGCGAGTATCTGGGAGCGTCGCCAGTGTTTTTTGCTGTTCGTATCTTTTTCACTAAAAACTCCAGGTGTTGGCAGTCTCGCAGATCCTCCCAATAGGAAGTGATTTGGAGTGATGGACTCGTTGTCTTTGCTGTCTGCTGAGATGTGAGTCAATGGTCTGCTGTTTACTGTATACTCCACCTCGCAGAGCAGCGTGGTCAAGACATCTTCGTGCGGATGTCTCTCATGAAGGACGGTGTATAGTGCCGTCTTCACGCATCGAACAAGACGTTCCCACACCCCTCCCATAAAAGGCGCGGAGGGGGTTATAAATCGCCATACTATGCCTCGTCGGCTGGCTTCTTCTCGGAAAGCCTCTCGAAGCTCCTTGTCGGCACCGTGCATATTGGTGCCGTTGTCAGAGTAAATCTCGGTGGGACATCCTCGGCGCGCTGCAAATCTTCTTAATGCCAGTATGGCAGAGTCTGCGCTGAGATCTGCCACAATTTCCAAATGTACAGCTCGTGATGTAAGGCAGGTGAAGAGAGCCACGTATCTCTTCTGATGCTGACGTCCCACTGTTACGGAGAGTGGTCCAAAATAATCCAGGCCGGTGAACGTGAACGGTCTCTGGTGATGTGCGAGACGCGTGCTGGGATGATCACCGGTGGCTAGCATGGATGGTTGTGCCTTTCTTATGCGGCACTGAACGCATTGGCTTACTATTCTTTTAGTAGTGGGTCTTAGTCTGATTACCCAGTAATGCTGTCGAACCTCGTTGATGGTAGGTTCGGTCCCGCAATGATGCAGGCTACGATGCGTCCAATCAATGTACAATTGGGTGATGTGATGATCACCATCCAATATAGCCGGTCCTTTCATATCTTCAGAGACTCCTTTTACAGCGGCTATGCGACTTCGTAGCGCAATGATCCCGTCTTTCAATTGTATTTGAAGCGGTCGTAGGCGGCTATCATGGGCGACCCTCTTATCGTTACGGAGATCGGCTATCTCTTGTGTGAAGGAGTCTTCCTGGATGACATGTATCAGGAGCTTTTCGGCCTTTCTTATATATTCGGCTTCCAGTGTGATGTATTTGTTTACATCTTTATTTTTCACCTGACTGGGAGGCTGCGCGAGACGTCGCGGATTACATTTCAATCTCCTCCAGTCGGGGTCTTCCTCTCTATTTCTTTTCGTCCTTTTGTAAAAGGTCCTGTCGGTGGTTTTGCGGCAGAGTGTTATGAATTGAAGCACTCTGGCCGTAGCTCGCACTAAGCGTTCCCATTTCGAAAATTTCATCGGATCGGGAATGGTTTCTCTGTATAGTGGAGCTCTATACTTTTCTTTAATTGTCAACGATCTTTCCTCGCTTGTAGGTACGGAGGACGAGGGTGTAGACCTCTTAACTGTCGTTTTATCGTTGACAGGCATCGTGACATCTTTCTTTGTCCAGAGAAGCTCTTTTTCTATATGCTCGTCTTCCAACTGACGGGTGCTGCTATTTAGTATTTCTTCAGCTTTCTTCTCTGGACCGGAGTCTGATCTTCTCGGGTTAACTACGAGAGATTCTGGCGCGAAATATTCGCGGAGTTGGTCATCTGTGTTCTCCTCGCTCGTGTACAGCTCATTGGCCGTGTAGATGCGCTGATGTGGGGCTTTAGTGTGTGCCCCGTGTAGCACCCATCCCAGTTCTGTGAGCGAGGCGATTGGCTGGTGCGGTGGACCTCTGCGGACTTGAGTGGCTATTAAGAGTCTCCAGTTGTCTTGTCCTATCAGGATCCTGGGTTGCCTGAATCATATATCAATTGATTCTTTAAGTCTTTCAAATGCTTACATTTTTCTATGTCTGTTGCACGCACAGTCTGCGGCCCCAAGTTTAGGCTGGCGACCGTGCGTGCTCTGAGTGGCACCCTTTTTCTATGGAGACTCTTCAGTGACACTTTGACTCTTTGGGAGTCCGGCGAATCGAGGGTAGTGTTCCCGATAGCTGTGATCTTGAATGGGTCCAACCGCCCTTTAGCTCCAATTTGATCGGCAATCTCTTGATCCATTAACGAGACTGTCGACCCATCATCCAGCAGAGCGTGTGTGTTTATTGCTCCCGCCGGTCCAATTACTCGAACTGGAATTATCTTTAAGTAAGCTTGATGCTTTGATACAGCGAATGAGTTTGCAACTGTCTCTTGAGGTTCTTTTAGTGTGACCTCTGTCTTCTCTTTTTTATTATGATGAAGAAGTCGATTGTGTGTCGCGTTGCATCCTTTTATTCCACACTTTGTGGTTTTGCATTTGTGTGTCTGACTTCTATAACGCAGACACCGGAAACATAAATTCCTTTGCTTGGCGAGTTGCCATCTTTTATCAATATCTGCTTCTTTAAACTTGTTGCAGTCGGATCCATAATGACCCTCTTTTTCGCACACGCTGCATTTCGGAGACGGCTTAGTGGTAGCCGTGTGCGTCCTATGTGTTGGACGATTATTTTGCGCTCCGTTTATGATTTCCGGAGGCGCAAATGCACTGCAGAAGCGAGCTTGCTCGGTTATAAATTCACTGAAGGAACCGAGGTCTGGTCTTGAGTCGTACTTCTCTGTATAAATTCTATACCACTGCGCGCGTATAGAGTTTGGCAGTTTGTCTGTGAGGTGTCGTAGCAGCTCTGCGTTAACGAGGTAATGGTCTCGTTTGAGTGCTCGAAGAGTGACGACGCTTCCCCTCACTTTGCTCGCGAATGTGCAAATATCTCTGGGTGCCTCTGTACAGCGTGGCAATCCCCGTAATTTTTCGGTTTCTGCTTGCGCGATTGAATCTGGACGCCCAAATTGTAGCTCCAGTTCTCGCATAATCTCATCTGGTTGGCATGCCCGATGAGTTCCGAACTAACTGTTTCCAAGGCTCTTCCTTGTAGACTTCTTCGTAGTCTTGCAGTATTTTCTATGTCATTGAAGTAGCCTCGGGTTGTTTCATAAATGGCACGGAACGAAAGCCATTCGGTATGTGCTCCGCTAAAGCTTGGCAGCGTCATTATCGCTTTTGATGCTGCGAAAGTATTCGACGATGCACTCTCTGGTTTTGGTTTGTCAGCGAGTGCGGCTATAGCGGACGTGAGCTCCGATATGAATGGTCGGAGCACCCTGTCTTCAATGCTGACAGGTGCCTGGTTAGGCCTTTTTGTTATGGGATTCTTGGTTGCTTCTTCCGAATAGGGATCCTGGTAGGTGGGCTCTGATACAGCAGGTAGGAGCCCCCTGTCTTCATCAACCTTGGAGTCCTGGCAAGTCTTCTGAGGTACGGGACTCTTCGGTATATTTTCTGCATTTGGATCCTGGTACGTGAGCTCTGATACAACAGGTAGGAGCTCCCTTTCTTCATCAACCTTCGAATCCTTGTTTGTGAGCTTCATCGACGGCTCACTGAGGTCGACAACCTCCGGGGGTGGCTTTGTGATGTTTTTATTAAGTGGGGCCTCCCCACCGGTGGTAGCGCCTTGCGTTGGCTTTTGCTTGGCTACAGAATTTTCGAGCCAAGATCGGACATACTCACTTTTGGAGTGACCATCCTCATCATAGTCGTCCGATTCATCATCTTCTTCAACCATTTGTAATGAGATCTGTGCGAGTTCCAATTTTATTCTCAGCACTTCCTCACGAGCCTTCAAAACCTTTTTATTTGGCCGAGTGGTCCTCTTTGACCTTGTACTTTTATCGGTGTGGCCCCTTGGTGGCTCTTCGGCGCGGGAATATACCCGGGCTGTTGGCGGTGATGCACAGCGAATGTCATCGTTGCCTTCTATTTGTTCCCTCTGCTTCGGTGTACCAGCTTTAACAACGGCTGGCACTGGCAGGTGTACCCCCCCATCGCAGGGGCAAGCTATCTGTTCTCTCTGCTTCGGTGTACCGGCTTCAACAACGGCTGGCACAGGCAGGAGTACCCCCCCATCGCGGGGGCAAGCTGGCGCCTCAGCGCCTTCTGTTGTGGATGGTGAGCGTGGTGGCATCTGGTGGCGGACGGTGTCGGTATTGTCCGACGGTCCATCATCCAGACCGACAGTCCACGCCATGGTTCCCCTTCCTTGTGAACGCGTGATCGGCATCTTGATTCTGAAAATTCAGCAACTTTAAAACGGTAGTGACTATGTACCCGGTTCCGAAATACTAACGGATTGACGAATCCCGTTCGAATGACCAGCAAATGTGGTCCGGTGTATACGGATGATTCGGCTCAAAAGACCATAAAATGGTCCGGTCGGCAACACAGGAGGATGGATCCGGCTCGAAGGACCATAAAATGTGCCGGACGGGCGTAACTCTTCAGAGTAAATGTTGTCGAAGATACTCCGCGAGTCGCTCACGTCCTACACCTGTAGGTTCCGGAATCCTCCCACTGCCGTCTTTCACTGCCGTCTCTGCGGTTGCTGCGGATAAACTGTGGACTGAGGTTCAAAATTAAAATGCACGATTATAAATTTAAATAGCAAGGGAGTGGCCAGCAGTTCGACTAATTAATTTGTCGCGAGATTTTACAACTATTATTTATTTATCACTATTATTCAAAACGGTTGGTCAACTATGGTTGTTCACTATAGGTTGTTCACTATATATTTTAAAATATTTAATTTAAATGAGCGGTAGTATAAAAATATCTGTCCGGAGTAGTTGGTTCTTTAACACTACTGACTAGCAGCTATTAATCAACTAAAATTAGTTGAATTTAACACTTGTGTAACTGCGAATATCAGTTATCACTTTTTTCGTCTAGCTAACACTTTTCACTATATGCCACACCGAATTTTCAGTTGTGACCTTTTTCCGCTAGCTAACACTTTTTCACTATATGCCGCACCGAATTTTCAGTTACGACCTTTTTCCGCTAGCTAACACTTTTTTACTATATGCAACACCGAATTTTCAGTTGCCACTTTTTTCGGCTAGCTAAACACTTTCACTATATATTTCTGCTAGTCACTGCAACTACTACCGGATACTACTGCTGGGCACTGGTAGTTCTTCCTACTACGATATTACAATGTTTCGCCCCCATAAGGTAGACTTCGGCTATACTCTATAGTGAGCCGCTTGCCATTTCCCATTTGCCTCTTTATTTTCAAACATTTTTCTTTATGCAAATGGCACAAATTGCAACATTTTCTATATAATACTAATCTTAATTTTAACATGCTATACATCATTAAATAGACACTTTTGGTCTTCATTAGTACGTGATAAAGGATAATTAATATATTTATATTCAACAAAGTTATTAAGTAAAATGTCCTAAACTTTTACACTAAATGGGCATATTAATTCTTTAATTATCCTATAACTTTTGAGTCGTGCTTAATTATACGAAATACTTCTTTATTATAACGATCTATACATCATATGCTAACTAAATATCATATTTACAACTCTTTTCAGATATAAAATATTCTCATTAATTTTTTGCTTAAAACTATTACGCAGTTAATTTAAATTTCCAGAATGTTCTATAGCGCGGCGCGCTGTGATTGGTCGGTTTTTCTTAAACAAAATAAAGTTGTTTATATTAACTATCATTAAACCGACCTTCTATATAGACATATTGAGAGTTGTAAATACATGGTAAAACTATATTAATACATTATTTAGTCAATATTTTCCGTATTTGCACTTTTTAAACAAATCAATATTCTTTAATCACTTTTTCGTTTAAAGTCTTTTTGGCCGTCTCGAACACAATTAATAGTATGCCTGAGAGGTAAATGAAGTATATTATGTAGGTTATAATATAGGCAATAACATTTATAAGGGCGATGGGAAACTGCTCAAAATTCTTTTTGAATTTATACGGTAACTTGTGAAGTAAGGACAGAGGGTTACCACCACGTGGATAAAAATATAGGTAGTTACGTAGTATAGAAAGGCGGTAAAATCTGGCTCGCAATGAACCAAAAATAAGTTGGAGAATGCGGTTCGAAATGAACCAAAAAATATGTTATGGAGAAAGAGAGAATTTAACTAGCGAAGCTTGTGGTATTCGATCCTGGACTGTAAAAGGCTGCTGGTTGAGAGAAAGGACGTTGGTTAAATAAATTGCACGCCTACCTTGTTACCGCCGCCCTCGTAGTTCTTCCACGCTCCGAAGGCAGGTTTCACCAAAGTACAGACGACCTAACGCTTCTTTCTCTCTTTTCCGGACACAAAACTTCACTAATCACTAATTTGATTATGTCTTATAAAGTATTTATATGCGACATGGTTACTTTTCCTTCAATTTACCGATTTGCGTGACAGTTCTCAGCGATATATTATACTTACCAGAAGTGCGGGTGAGGGAAAACGACCGCCCGAAATATAGGAACTAAAAGAAGGGTGAATTTATAAAAAATGCATTATATAAAATAAAAACTTTTTTACAAAAAAATTAAACCGGCGAAAAAACTAAAAAGCAAAAAATAATAAACCTTTTTATTTAACCTTAATAACTAAGTTCTTAAACTAATTTAAGTATACCTAAGTAATTTTGAGTTGGCGCCAAACAAGCAAATTAATTAATTATGTAAAGCGTGATGCGCGGCATTGTTAATTTGATTTGATTATTTCTTTAAATTTAAGGTAATTTACTGGTCTTTGTTCATTGATTGTTTAGCGCCGACTCGAAATTACTTAGGTATACTTTCATTAGTTTTAGAACTTAGTTATTAACGTTATTTAAAAACTCAAAATAATTACAAAAATATATACTTAGGTATACTTAAATTAGTTTAAGAACTTAGTTATTAAGGTTAAATAAAAAGGTTTATTATTTTTTGCTTTTTAGTTTTTTCGGCGGTTTAATTTTTTTGTTAAAAAGTTTTTATTTTATAATTTTTCGTGGCTATAATCTACTAATTACTACATGCTTAATTTTTGAATACTTTCAAATTAGTTACCTACCTTACTATAGCTATTAACTGTTATATAATCCTACTTTTACTATTATTTGTTGTAGAATATAAATACTTTAAAAAAAAAAACAGGCTTTATATACCACCATGGGTAGGCCTCCAAAAATGCTGCTCGAATGAGAAAGAGATATTTAGAAGAATGTAATAATGAGAAAAAAAAGGTGGGAAGCAAATAGAAAGAGAATTAGATTAACACGTTAACAGGAGAGTTTAGATCATCGCGAGGAAAGACTGTAAGCATAAGAAGCAGACTAAAAGATAGCTATGGTTGTGTGAAGTGGTAGCAACTTTTCAAAGTACGAAGGGCTGACAGGTCTAAAGTTCATTCATCGTGAGGTTTTTTGTAATGTAATGTAATGTAATTATTATGTAATGTAGTAATACACAACTCAGCATTAGAATATGTGAGTAAACAAAAAATCACCCCTATTTTACCACCCTTAGGGTAGACGTTTTGTTTTCAAATTTATATGGGACCAATTTCGGGGTATACCCTATCTAATGAAAAAAAAATTATCAAAATCGGTCCACTATGTAAAAAGTTATGCGTGGTCTAACATAAAAAAAATATACACGTCGACTTGAGAACCTCCGTTTTTTCGTCGGATAATAAACTAGATCGCGGTAACAATACGTATTGTAAAATTTAATTAAGGTAACAGACTTATTCATTACGATTTCTCTTACTTATAATACCTATATTATACGTGTTATTGCCGTAATGAGATAAAAAGTTGTCGGCTCCGTGGCGCAGTTGCTCAGCAACGCGTTGTTGCGCTAGGGGCCGCGTGTCAGAATCCCGCACGGAACAAGTACTTTTATGGCCTACAAATAATTGTTTCGGGTCTGGATGTTTGTCCTCGTGCAAAATATGTTTGTGAACTGCCTCCAAAATACAGGAGAATATCCAAGTGTGGGGTAACGTTTATCCCTTTAAAAAAAGACCTGACTAAGTATGAACAGGCAGCGTGACCTTGACAAGTCGGCAATAAAATTTAACCTTACCGCTTCTAGTTCAGGATGTGTTCAACTACACAGAGTTAAGTAGGAGCCTAATGCTGCTGTGTTTCGTATGGTGATTGTAGAGAACCGGAGACCCTTCTTACTAGAAACGTGGCATTCCATCTTAGTTCTCAGGGGTGACAACGAAACCGCATTTTAATACACTTAATCGAGGATAAATGTAGATGTCTATGGGCCACAGCATTCACTTATCGTCAGGTGGACTGTGTGCTCGTTTGTTACCCCTATTCTATAAAAAAATACTTAAGGGACAAGAACTGCTCAAAATACACCGAGTGCGAATTTTCAAAGTTGAGCGTGAACTTGCTAAAACTTTAAGAATAAGAATGATAAATATGCAAGCTATGAACTCCATTACAAAGTTGAGAACTCTAAGCACTTTAGACTTTTGCAAAGTCGATTGTAAGTTTAAAACTTGTAGACAGTATTAATTAAACCGATAACAATAATAATTAACACCGAGGTAGTTCAGAAGATTCAAGTCGTTCAAAACTTGTAGTCAGTATTAATTAAGCCTATAACAGTAATAATTAACACCGTGTTAGCTCAGGGGCTTCAAGTCATTTAAAACTCGGGGTCAGTGTTAATTATGCTTATAACAATAATAATTCACACCGTGGTAACTTAGCGGATTCAAGTCATTTAGAACTTATACGATCACAAAAAGACGGATTAACCATTAAATAATATATAATAACAAAGGAATGATTAATTTTTTAATTTAAATTTGAAATGTTGATACGACCACGATCCCCTTAATAGTAAGTAGTAATTCAGTACTTGATAGTAAATCACAGTACCCTAGAGGTGTTCACTCTCCTCTTGTAGAAATAAAATAATAACTATTACACAGTTTTGCATATCCTGAACTCAAAGCGGTAAGGTTAAATTTTATTGTCGACTTATCAAGGTCACGCTGCATGTTCATATAGTTGGTATTATTATCTAATTACGGAAATAACACGTAAAATATGGCAAACTTATAGTAAGAGAAATCGTAATGAATAAGAATGTTACCTTAATTAAATTTCACAACACGTATAATAAATATAAATAAAATAAAAGTTATTGTCTGTAAAATTGAAATAACTGATTCACACTAAGCTCGGGGGTTTCTTCCATTGCTATTAAGACATAAATATATTTTTTTAAATTTTAGTCTGTCTCTCTGTCTGCATATTCCTAAATATGATCTCTACTATTTAAACAAAATATTACTGTTGTAGTATGTGGTAAATGTTATAATTTTGTTTCCATTACATCCCGAGACGTTGATGCGTCAGCCATGGTGAGAAAGTTTGACAAGATGCATTTAACACAGTCTACTGCTAAGTAAATAATGTAATTTAGAGGAAAAAAATAGGAGATTAAATTAACCAATTACAATACAGTAGAAGATTTTTTGTTGATTACAAGAAAACAACGAATGATTTCAAAGCGACTTGTGGAAATAAAAATGGAAATGAGAATATGAGATACTTGCTCAGACTCTCAGAGAAAGAAGTCTAAGTTACAGTTATATTGGAGATTTTATTGATGTAATTCCAGAAGAACAAAGAACAGTAGATTATGCAGGAGAAAAATTTGACTAGTAGTGACCCAGACAAGAAAAACAATATATGTTTTAAACAAAAACTAAAGCACAATGTTTTATTTGTGGAATGACCGGCCATCTCAAAAAGGACTATTGGCACGGTCAGAAAATCTACCAAGGAACGTATCGAACCAGTCAACGCCAGCAAGGTCTACAAAGAGGTTACAACAGAGGTGGAGTTCATAGAGTTTGTGGTCGATGCCGAGGTCAAGGTCATACCAGAGGTGAGTCGTTCAGCAATCATGAGCAGCAGAGTCATGGACAGTTGGAGTATGTAGTGCAGAACAAAATCGTATTGCTTTTTATTATGAGTTTTGGCGTTGAAACAATGTGTCTCAAACGGCACGCATCATCAGTGATGTACGATTATACCGACATACTAACAAAAGAACTGTGCTCGATTGATTCAATCGCTTTCTTTTGGAAAATTTGATCTCATAAAAAACCTCGCAACTATATAGAAAAGTAGTTTATTTATTTCAAACTTTTTTAATAATAACAATAAGCCTTTATTTCAGTCAAATATTAAACTGCAAATTACCCGTGTAGTGGCGCGTAAGAATACCCACTACCCCAAATATTCCCGCGGGTGTCATAAGAGGCTATAAAGGGAAACTGAGGCAGAAGACGTGCAGCAGCATCTTTCTGATAACAGTAAAGCAACAGAGAAAAAAACTGCAGTTAACAACCCGCTCGCCAAGCGTGGCAACTATGGCATACACTTCTCAATGAATAAAGTTACCAAGAGACGGCAACCAGTCCTCTGTAGATTCGCTATTCCTGGCTACGGGGCGACCATGGTAACAGCGAGGCATGGGGCTAAGAATCTCCGGTGGAGGTTCTTTGCTACCTATGACGACTAGAACTGGCAACTTATAACGCTCGCACCCTGAGGACTATCGAGAAGATCCTGGTGCTCTAAGAAAACATAGACAAGTTACACTAGAATATTATAGGATTACCCGAGTTCCAAAGAGAGGGGGAGGACACGGTAATTCTCGAATCTGGCAACTTATTCCATCACCGGGAGGGTGACTATCTGTACCAAGGTGGTGTCGGATTTATCGTCCACAAGTCTCTCATGAACAACGTTTTAAAGATTGGTGGGAGTGTATCGACGAGGGTTGCCTACCTTATACTCAGAATCACCAAACGGTATTCGCTGAAGGCTATACAGGTTTATCACTAACCTCGGCACACCCCAATGAGAAGGTGTAGGATATGTATGAGGATATCTCACTA